>CAUYLZ010082049.1:0-15012 GCA_963573645.1 Pithecia hirsuta
TGGTGAAACCCCATCTCTACTAAAAGTACAAAAAATTAGCCGGGTGTGGTGGTGCGTGCCTGTAGTCCCAGCTACTCAGGAGGCTGAGGCAGGAGAATTGCTTGCTTGAAACCAGAAAACGGAAGTTGCAGTGAGCCAGGATCGCACCACTGCACTCCAGCCTGGCGATAGAGCGAGACTCTGTCTCAAAAAAAAATAACAAAAAAAAAGGTCACACAGCTGGTTAGTGCTAAGGCTGCAGTTTCAGTCCACATCTGACTTTAGAGTCCATGCCCCTAACTACCACACTGTTGTACCTCCTAAAAAATATTTTAAATAAACAATTTGCCCACTGATGTCTGTCTTTTTGTTTGGAGACAGAATCTCACTATGGAGTGCCATGGCACCATCGTAGCTTGCTGTAACCTCAAACTCATGGGTTTAAGCAATCTTCCTACCTCTAATGTCTAAATTTTTTTTTTTGAGATGGAGTCTTGCTCTGTCACCAGGCTGCAGTGCAATGGCGCAATCTTGGCTCACTGCAACCTCCGCCTCCTGGGTTCAAGTGATTCTTCTGCCTCAGCCTCCTGAGTAACTGGGACTACGTGCCACCACACCCAGCTAATTTTTGTACTTTTAGTAGAGACGGGGTTTCACCATGTTGGCCAGGATGGTCTCGATCTCTTGACCTCGTGATCCGTCCACCTTGGCTTCCCAAGGTGCTGGGATTACAGGCATGAGCCACTGTGCCCAGCCGTTTTTGTTTGTTTTGTTGTTGTTGTTGTTGTTGTTGTTGTTGAGATGGGATCTCACACTGTTGCCCAGGCTAGAGTGTGTGGTGGCATGATCTCAACTCACTGCAGCCTTAACCTCCCAGGCTCAGGTGATCCTCCCACTTCAGTCTTCCAAGTAGCTGGGACTGCATGCACACGCCACCATATCTGGCTAATTTTTTGTTTGTTTGTTTGTTTTGAGACAGAGTCTCACTCTGTCACCCAGGATGGAGTGCAATGGTGTGATCTCAGCTCACTGCAACCTCCGCCTCCCGGGTTCAAGCAATTCTGCCTCAGCCCTCCGAGTAGCTGGGATTACAGGCCCCCAACCACCTCACCCAGCTAATTTTTTTTTTTTTTTGTATTTTTAGTAGAGACAGGGTTTCACCATGTTGGCCAGACTGGTCTCAAACTCCTGACCTCAGGAGATCCACTTGCCTTGGCCTCCCCAATTTTTTTTTTTTTTTTTTTTTTTAGATAGGGTCTTGCTCTGTTGCCTAGGCTGGAGTGCAGTGGAACAATTTTAGCTCACTGCAACCTCTGCCTCCTGGATTCAAGTGATCCTCCCATCTCAGCCTCCCAGGTAGCTGGGATTACAGGCGTCCACCACCACACCTGGCCAATTTTTGCATTTTTAGTAGACATGGGGTTTTGCCATGTTGGCCAGGCTGGTCTTAAACTCCTGGTCTCAAGTGATCCGCCTACCTTGGCCTCCCAAAGTGCTGGGATTACAGGCATGAGCCACCGCAACTGGCCAGATGTCACATTTTAAACCAAGCAATAGTTTGCTAGGGATGGACAGGTTCTGGGCATGTGGGAGAAGGAAACGCATAATGGGCCTGTCATCTAGTCGGCTGACCTGCTCCCAGAGGTGCAGGGGACTAATCTAGGGGACTTAGTAAAGTGGTAGACCAAGGCCAGGTTACCTTAATTGGAACATAAATAGCTTTGGACCTAACATTGCTTCTTAGAAATTGAACTTTAATTTTACTGTCTCTTTCAAGTGTAGTTTTATTTTTGGCAACAGACAGACATATGTCCAACTTTACAACATCTTGCCCATTTTCTCAAATAGTTTTGCACTGCCTGCAAGTTATTCAAGACAGTGCAAAGAATGTTTTTATTGTGATTTCAAGTTGGCAGGGATTGAGACTTAGTGGAAAGCACTGAGGGGCTATTGGGCCTCAGGAGACCTCATTCTAGTTCCAAACTTGTTGTGTGCAGGCCTGCAGAAGTCCCTATTACCTGTTCAGATAAGGTATCTGGGGTTGAAGCCCTGAGAAATCTGGAAGTTGTTCATTTTTTTATGGGCCTCAGTTCCAGGTCAAGCCCTGTTTTGAGGGTAGAGGAGGCTGAGATGTTTTGATTCTGCGGTAATTGTTGCAGGGCTTTGCGCAGGCCGGGCTGGGAAGGGCAGAGGCACCAGAGTCTTGGCCTCTGGCCTCTGCTTGCCTGAGTTATGGGCTGCCCCAGCAACTGGTCCCCTTGTTCCTTGGGGACTTCTAAAGGATAGGCCTTGGGTGACTGGAAGCAACTCTGGTCACAACCTTCCCACCCCACAAATGAGGGAAGACTGGCATAGGATCACAGACTGTCAGAGCAGAAGGGGACTCAGACTGGCTGAAAGTCACACACACTGGCCATAGGCCTATTATATAATAATCCTCAAAGATCTTTTTTTTTTGAGATGCAGTTTTGCTTTTGTTGCCCAGTCTGGAGTGCAATGGCATGATCTTGGCTCACTGCAACCTCCACCTCCCTGGGGTCAAGCGATTCTCCTGCCTCAGCCTCCTTAGTAGCTGGGATTACAGTCATGCACCACCATGCCAGGCTAATTTTGTATTTTTAGTAGAGATGGGGTTTATCCATGTTGGTCAGGCTGGTCTTGAACCCCCGACCTCAGGTGATCCCCCCGAACTTGGCCTCCCAAAGTGCTGGGATTACAGACGTGAGCCACCGCACCCGGCCACAGATCTTCTTACATAAAACAAAACAGATTCCTGGGGCTGCCAAGCTGGGCTTCGGGGATGGGGCCTGGGAAGAAACACCCCAAGGATTCTTATGGATAGCAGCCAGGTCTGGAAGCTTTTGACCTGGTCAAATCTCTCTACTTTTCCTAGAGAAACTGAGGCCCAACAAGGCCTTGACCCAGACATCAACAGCCCTAAAATCAGAAATTAGGTCTTTTGACCTACAGTTTGATGTTCTTTCCACACCAAGATCAGGCACCTACAGGACTCAAAAGAACTGCCCCTTATTTATTTGTTTTAGTTTCCTCAAAGCCAAGGTTACTCATGCACACAGTGTAAAGAGTCGAGTCAGGTAGTTTTACAGGCGTGCATGAAGAACACAGCTCCCGTTCAGGGTCTCCCATCTGCCTCTCCACAGAGGCAACCATTTCAAGTCTTTCAGCAGATTCTTTTGCTGTTCACTGTCACCATTGGCATCATTTGTGTTTTTACAATAAGCATGCATCACTTCGTTACTCTTATTTTGGTTTTAATAACACAGGATGGGTGGCCAGCTCGGGCCCTGGGCCTGGACGCCCAGGCATCGTGGAGTGCCCCCGTGGTCACTGGGCACAGGCCACCAGCTCCTCCAGGGCTTGCTCTCGGCAGTTGCCATGGACCAGCAGCACCTCCTTGATCCGGTCCTGCTGGAAGCCCATGTCGCTGAACTGCTCCCAGAGGCGCAGGAACTCCCCTGCCTGAGGAAGAGGAGACACGGATGGTGCTGGGGGCTCTACTGGGCCTGGCCTCAGCCCTGGGGAGCCCCAGCTCCAGTGCCTGCTGCACCTAGTCCCAAAAAGCTGTGACTCCCCCTGGGCCACGTGAGCCTGATCCTGGGCCACACCTGCCACTTTCCTGTACCACTGGGCTACCTAGGCTTCAACCTCCCTTCCTCTGCCAAGGAAAGAAGGCTCCAGCCTGGCCCCGGGCTCTGCCCTGACCCTCCTCCCATTCCTTCCACTCGCTCTCAACTTTCTGCTGGGGCAGGAGGAGGAAGACAGCACACTGGCACCGGGAGCACGAGCAGCCCAAGGCCCCTGAACGCTGCGGAGGTCTCACAGCACAGCCTGCACCTTCCTTCCCTCCCCACCCCGACCCGGGGGCTTGAAACTTCCTCACTTCTCCTCCCTCTCTCCTTCTTGGGGTCTCACCCAACCCTCTGTCCCCTTCAGCCTCTGTGAAGAGCTGCTCTGCCCTGGGGTGACTATTGGGGCTGGGCGTGGTGGCTCACACCTGTCATCCCAACACAACACTTTGGGAGGCCGAGCTGAGTGGATCACTTGAGGTCAGGAGTTCAAGACAAGCCTAGCCAGCATGGTGAAACCCCCTCTCTAGTAAATACAAAAAGAAATTAGCTGAGCATGGTGGCGGGCACCTGTAATCCCAGCTCCTCGGGAGGCCGAGGCGGGAGAATCACTTGAACCCGGGAGGCGGAGGTTGCAGCGAGCCAAGATCGTGTCCCTGCACTCCAGCCTGGGCGATAAAGCGAGACTCAGTCTCAAAAAACAAGAAGTGACTATTGGGCCTATAGCTGCATGCACTCGGGGTAGGCAGCACACTCCCCAAGCAGGGAGGTCATGCATCTTTGTGCTGACCATGGCTCCTATCTTGGTGTGTGACAAAAAGTGGGCACTCAGTCACAGTGGCTGCACTGATTCAGCCTAATAAAGCAAAGCCCCTGCTGCTCTTTGCCTCCTGCCTCCCTCCCACCTCTTCCTGACCTCCCTCTGTGCCTCTCGCCTTTGCCCCTGCTGCAGCTCCCTGGGCTGGCTCCTCCGCATGGCTGAGGAGGCCAGCAGTCCTCCTGACGGACCCACAGGCTGGCTCTGAGGACTCATGTGCCCCTGCACACTGGGTTCCTGGGTCCCCCCCACACTCCCTTCCATCCCCTGGGGCCCTGGCAGGAAGCCCTGCTGACCTGGCTCTCGGAGAACTGGAACATCTCCATGGCCTCGTCCACCAGGCCTTCCTCATAGCCCTGGCGTAGCAGGCGGTCACAGGCGCTGAGGTAGCTGAGAAACTGGGACAGAAGCGGGCAGAGAGGGAGGGAGGGTAAGCAGAGGGGCAGGGGTAGCAGACGGGGCAGGGAGGCACTCCAACAACCTGAGCTGAGGGCCAGGAGACCAGGCAAGCCACCACATGCAGTGTGGCCCCAGATCCTGTGAGCCCACAGAAGGGGGATAGAGGCTTCCTCTGAGGACCTGGGGACAGGCAGACAGTGGGTCTTCACCAACCATCCCAAGTTGGGGGCAGGACTCCAGGAAAAGGAATGCCAGGGTGGGCTAGAACCTAGGTGTTCATAGAACCTAGATGGGGAGCAAGACAGACTTCACACACAGGCATCCCACCTACCACCCAATGCAATTCAACATTCGTGCACCACCCCCCTCCCTGGAGCACCCACTCACGTGAAGATGCTGATCCATCCACACCTGTGCACTCCTAATCTACCCCCAGCTGCATCTCTCTCATCCAGGACACCTGAGCCACTACTGTTCAACTCCTGCACCAGTGCTGGAGAAGGGGTGTGGGGGAGGCGCAGAGGAGGATCCCACACGTCAGAAAAACTGTTCTGGTCACTCCACGCTTAAGTCATCGGGGCCCAGGATAAAATGCTGCCTCCTTACCAGGCAGAGCTCAAAGGCCTGCTCCCTGTCTATGGCCTCGGCTCCTCCCTCACCCTCTAGGCCTCTGCATATGCAGCTCCCTCAGCCAAGGCCGGCCTCCTTCCCCATCCCTGGGAAGCCTCCTGCCCCCTCCGTCCTCCTGGGTGCCATCCCTCTTGCCCCCGTAGCACCCTGTGCTTCCCTGTTACAGCACATATAAGTTTGTAATTGCTTCACTAAATCTTTCTCATCCACTAACTTTTTGCTCCATGACAGAGGGGCTGTCAGTCTCGTTCACCACAGTGTCCCCAGCACCCAGCACGGTGGCAGAAGGAGCTCAATCATGTATGTTGTGTTTATAAAATGAATGAAGACCTGCCTTCAAGGAACTCATGGCTCAGTGGGAGAGATAAACCAGACACAGGACCACATCAGTGCCAGGCAAATCAAAGCAGGATTTACAGGGTGTAGATGCCAAATGAAGGCTCCAGACCACAGGAATTATGAGTATATGTGAAGGGACGAGCGGGGTTTCTGTAGAACTTCAGAGCTGGGATGAAAGTACAGATCATCTAGACTAACAGTTTTCAAATTGTTTTTAGCTCCTGAAGTGTTTGTCTTAGCACAAGGAGGCTTCAGCAATAACAGGCTAAAATCAGAGCTGCTCTGGGAGAACCGGGGCCAGGGGGATGGAGGCCCAGAGTCCAGTGCTCCTGCGCAAGGTACTGCCCAGTACAGCTAGACCTGCTCTGAGCACGTTTTGAAAACCACGCACCCATGCCCTCCTTTCACAGTTGAAGAAACTGAGGTTCAGGCAAGGCGGGTGCCTTGCCCAGGATCCCAGGACTGGGGCCCCGATTACACAACCTCTCACTTAATGCCTTGTCCATCAGAGGGATCAGCTGCTAGAGGAGGGGCTTTGAGCTGTCTTGTGGGAGGACAGGGTTTCTGAAGGCGAAACCTTCACCTTCAGAAAAAGGGCAGGCAAGGCTCCACCTTCTGTCTCATCCACAGCAATGGTTAGTCTCTGTGCTTACTGCAAACACCTTGGGAACTTGAAAATTCTGGGCCTCACCTTCAGAGGTTCCATATAATTGGTCTGGGGTGTAGACTGAGCATTGGGTTGTTTTTTGCTATGGCTCTTCAGGTGATTTTTTTTTTTTTTTTGAGACAGAGTCTCACTCTGTTGCCAGGCACCAGGCTGGAGTGCAGTGGCGCGATCTCGGCTCACTGCAACCTCTGCCTCCCGGGTTCAAGCAATTCTCCTGCCTCAGCCTCCCGAGTAGCTGGGACTACAGGCACATGCCACCATGCCCAGCTAACTTTTGTACTTTTTAGTAGAGACGGGGTTTCACCATGTTGGCCAGGATGGTCTCGATCTCTTGACCTTGTGATCCACCTGCCTTGGCCTCCCAAAATGCTGGGATTACAGGTGTAAGCCACAAGGCCCAGCCTCTCCAGGTGATTCTAATGTGCACCCAAGACTAAGAATCACTGAATGGGGACAGCTGACCTTGATCCATACCATGCCACAGTGAGTATCAGAACCATCAGTAAATTTTTTAAAATTAAAGGCCCCTGGGTCCACCGCAGATCCACTGACTGTGACCATTCAGGATAAGCCCTGAGAGTCTGCCTTTGCAAAGGTTCTGCTGTTTGGTCAGCTTGTGGGCCTGCGGGACTGTAGAAGCTACCAGGCTTGCCTCAGGCCCCCAGGTGGGTGAGGATGTCAACTTCAGGCCACAGGAGGGGGCCCCCAGAAGTCACTGGTTCCAAACACGTATTCCTCCTCCACCCTGTGAACTGGGAAACGGAGGCATTTAAAGAGGGGACCTGGCCTGTGGACCCTCACACGTGGTACCCGTGCTTGTCCTGCAGGCAGGGAGTAGGCACACGAAACCTTGTGGAAGGAAAGGAGTGACGCACAATTTCTATTGTATCTCTTCTTCTCTCCCTGGCTGTTCTAGCTGCTCTGTCTCCATCACCTGACGCCCTTCCTCCTGGGCCATCTGTCATTTATCTTGTTCAAAAAGGTTGTACTTCAGTACGTGGCTTTCAATGGGAGAAGGAATCTGAACCCAAAGGGCTTGTTCAGTTACCAGGACTTCAAAGAACAGACAGAAACACTAACTTGGTGGGGGAGGATAGATGAAGTCATCCAAAGGGCCCTCAGACCTACCCCCTTGGGGCCTGGCTCCTGACCGTCCACTGGGGAAGGCCACCCAGAGATCCAGGGTGCCAGACAGGTGGTCAGTCTATATCTGGAATCACAATGTTCCCAATGCAGTGGGATCCTTCCAGCCGACTCACTGGGAGGCCAGGGCCCCCAGCTGGCTCTGACTCATCTTCAGACCCCCAGAGTGATGGCTTGAGACCTCAGCCTTGTCACAGAGCCTGGAGAGACTGTGGAGGCGCATCAGAGCCCCACTGTGCACCTGGCCCCTCACAGCCCTCCTGGCCAGCTTTTTGGCCAAGACGCTGGCTTTTCGGTAACAGCCGAAGGTAGGGGTGACTTTAGATCTGCTCTTAAATCTCAGATCAGCCTGTGGTGCTGTCCTGGGAGGTTCTCACACAGAAAATGAGATAAAAGGCATTGTGCAACCAAGATGCAGAGTCAGACCAGCCGGCCTCCACTCCAGTGCTGCCACTCACTGGCTGTAGGAACTTCCCTGGCCTCAGTTTCCTCATCTGCAAAATGGTCATAATGTAATAGCAACCTTGCGGAATTGAAAGGAGTGATGCCCCTAAAGGAATACCCTCAGACAGAGAGATCCATGCAAGGAAAATGTTCAACAAATGTTACCACCCCTCCCTGGCATTTTAGCCACATGGGGGTCACTATGTTGGCAGTTCTTCTCCAGGATAGGGGATGAACTGATGAACCCAGAGTAGAGTAGAAGCAGAAGTGGGCGGGCAAGGGGACCAGGTGTGTTTCCCCAGCCCCACCCTGGCTCCTGTTCGAAAGTCACTTTCCTTCTGCCACTCCCTCTCACAGGAGCAGGCAGCTCTGGACCTCAGGGACCCAACATTCAGTAGTCATCAGTGATTACAGAGGTGTCCAAACCTTCTGATGGTGGTGGGGCAGGGACGGGAGAAAAACGAAAAGTGCCAGCTCCCCTGGGACCAGCTCTCCAACCATGAAGAGTCCTGATGTTTAGAAAACTACGTAATGAGGGATGCTACTTTCAGTTGGGGACATGGGGGTGTAGACAATGGCATTCAATGTCACCTCCTGACCTCACTTACAATCCTTCCATGCCTCCTTTTGCCTACTGGGTCATTTATCCAATTCTTGGGCCAGCCTTCAAGACCCCTAAATCCACCCCCAATTCTCTTTGTCTTATCTCCCACCAGCCTGCCTCATGCACCCTCTCCTCCAACAAGACTGGTCAGATCAGGGCCTCCCAAACACTTCCTTCCCACCGAGACTCCTTTATTCACACTGTCCTTCCCTCCTGGAATATCCCCTTCTCCTTCCTTTAGAGTCAGAGCTTATCTACTCTTGAGGTCCAGCTCAATGTTGGTATCTCCATGAAGCCTTTCTTGATCCCTGGAACCTCCTTGTGGTAGATTGAGAATGACCATAAATTTTTTTGGAGCCTCTCCCACCAAGAGATGGAGTCTATTTTTCCCCCGTTTAAATCTGGAGTGGTCAATGACATGCTTTGATCAATAGAATGAGGCAGAAGTGACTATGTACAATTTCAGCCTAGGCCTCAAGAGGCCTTACAGCTTTTACTCTTGGAACCAAGTAGGGTGGCTTGCTGGAGATATGTGGCCCAGGTGACAAGTATCACCACCCACTGTACAGTGAATGAGCCCATCTTAGATCATTCAGCCCCAAGTGAGTCACCAAACTGTAGCCACATGAGACTCCAGGTGAGATGAGCAGAAGAACCCCCTAGCTGAGTCCACCTTAAAACTGCCAAGCCAGACAATCACGAGCAAATAAATGGCTGCCTCAAGCCACCAAGTTTTGGTGGTGGTTTGTTACATAGCAATAGATGACAGAAACACCCCTATCACACTCACACCAGAGGCATCTTGTCACTGGCACCTCTTTTTAGGCACTTTAGGGGTCCTCACTCCTCTGCAGGTGCTCTTACATTCTTGGCTCGTATTCGGGGTCAAGACCTGCTACCGATTATTAGAGTGGCTAAGATTGCTGTCCTTGGAGTGTCATCATGAGTGTCCACCATTCTTCCAATAGAGTGAACTCTATTAGAAGAACAGAATGTGAGTGAGTAGATCCTGGTGTGGTAGACTGTGATGCTCCATCCACAGACCCTTTCACTGAAGGACTTATTGTCCCAGATGCTGGGAGAGCCGGAGACATTCTTCGGTTGTCTGCCCCTTCAGGGATTACCTTAACTACAGAGATCCACTTACCTCAGGTCACCCCCTTCCCACATGCAATGACTGATTGAGGCAGGCATATAAAGGCCTGACCCTTTCAGCCCCATTCAGGACAACCCTGAGGAGCCATAGATGCTCCAGAGCTGTGGGTTTGGCTGATACTATTGTTGGGCCTATGTCACTGCTCAAAAGGTGAAAGCCATGTGTCCAGTCACCTGGCTCCAGAATCACAACCCACAAGCTCTGCCCCTCCCCCAGACTCACCTGGCTCAGGCTCTGCCTCCCTGTCTTCTGCAGAGCTATGATGGCCCTTTGCAGGGGATATCCCAGGGCAACCACTGGCCCAATGAGGTCTTGCTCCTCCTGGCTCAGTGCAGACAGCAGGTCAGCCGCAGTATCAGGCTGTGATTTGTGGGGGTTGAGAGGCTGGGGTGCCCCCCCAAGAGGTGGCAGACAGGTGTACGGGCTGAGGGACTGAAATACAGACAGGCTGGACATGTCAGTTACCACAGGAAGTGACACCCAGTTGGCCTGGACATATAAAAAATTCCTTTATGTACCACCTTCTTTGTAGGGGCTCATATTATGGAGGGCTTAGAGTCCTGCAGACCCCAGCTCTCTAATGCTTACTCAGTTTACTCATGTGAAAAATAAAGGCAATCCCTAAGCTACTTCACAGGATTGTTATGAGGCTTAAATAAGACAGTATGAGGGGCTGAGTGCAGTGGCTCACACCTGTAATCCCAACACTTTGGGAGGCCGAGGCAGGTGGATCACCTGAGGTCAGGGGTTCGAGACCAGCCCAGCGACCATGGTGAAACCCTGCCCCTACTAAAAAATACAAAATTAGCCAGGTGTGGTGGTGCATGCCTGTAACCCCAGCTACTTGGGAGGCTGAGGCAGGAGACTCACTTGAACCCAGTAGGCAGAGGTTGCAGTGAGCTGAGATCACACCATTGCACTCCAGCCTGGGCAATCAGTGAAACTGTCTCAAAAAAAAAAAGACAATATGAGGAAAGTGACTAGTAAAAGAAATATGCGGTCCATTCTACTGTCTTATTTTACAGACATTGAAATCAAGTTTCAGAGACGTTAATGACTGAGCAACACACGCTTGGTACCTCAACCCTACTCAGGTTTTCTGCCCCATACTTTGGTGAGGGAGGAGAAGGGGTAGGTCTTCCTAACCAGGCCCTCCTCGTTTAGTTTGGCTGGGCTGGGGTTTGGCAGGGCATGGAGCAGGGTAGGAACTGGGGACACCAGCCCTTCAGTTATGATGCTGGAGAAACCAAAACAGACCCTGGATTAAGGAGGGTGACTTGAAGGCATTCCAATTGGTTTGGCTGTCATCACCCCAACCCTTCTCCCATGAGGAAGTACCTCTCTGCCAGCCCTGAATGTTTCAACCTGTCCCCTTCTCCTAGGGAAAACCCAGCCGCCGCCTGGCTCTTGGGATGGAGTGTATATGTAACGCACACGAATTCCCCACCCATCTGCATCTTCTCAGTGATCTCTCCGGCACGACCTCACCGTAGGGTCTGCCCTTTATTACCTCCAGGGTGGAAAACATCAAAGTTTAGGAGCTGAGTCTACTCATGTCCTTGAAAAAGATTTTTCACCACTCTCTGCTTCATTTCCATCATCTACAGGATACTGTCCCATCCCCACAGGGTTGCTGGAGAGTTCAATTAATCTTGACCAGGGAAGAGCCATCCTGGCATCAACATCTGGTCTTGGATGTGGGCATGGCTTATCCCACTTACAGAGCCTCTTCGCTACTGTATATGCTCTAAACAACTGTGTTAAGGGTTGCTGGCTCACTGTGCAGGTAAAGAAGTGGTCATTCGGTGACTTGCCTAAGGTCACACACTGGTGCATGTAAGAAACCAGACCTCAGGGCCAGGTGTGGTGGTTCACGCCTATAATCCCAGCACTTTGGGAGGCTGAGGTGGGTGGGATCACGAGGTCAGAAGTTCAGAGTGACCAATATAGTGAAATCTCATCTCTACTAAAAATACAAAAATTAGCCAGGCGTGGTGGTACACACCTGTAATCTCAACTACTCAGGAGGCTGAGGCAGGAGAATCACTTGAGCCAGGAGGTGGAGGTTGTGGTGAGCCGAGATTGCACCACTACACTCCAGCCTGGGAAACAGAGCGAGACTCTGTCTCAAAAAAACAAAAACAAAAACAAAAACAAAAACCAGACATCAGGTCTCTGTCTTTCGGATTGAATTCTACCTCGGCCTTATTTTGCAGCATCTCCTGGGCTGAGTGTGGGGCCGCTTGGGGGCAGAAAGCTGTGCCCCACTACCACCTTCTGCTGCCAATCCTGACCCACGTTTTGTGGAGTCTGACACTTAAACATTTGGAAGGGACCTTCAAGCTTCTGTGGTTCCACTTGTCCCTTGTCCCTTGTCACTTGTCCCTGCTCTTCAGGGTTCACTTCCTCCATCCTGAAGCCTTCCCAGCCCACAGCAGCCCTGACTCTCCCTCAACACCTGATCCCGCGGTACAGTGCAAGGCCTGGTTCCCTACCCTCTTGGCTAACTCTCCATGTCCTGTGGTTTTGACACTCCCAACCCAGCGTCTGGCAGGAAGTAACTATCCATTGAATATTCCAGCTCCCCAGCCTACAGTAACCACCACCCAGTGGGAAGCCCTGGATGTGCGCTGCGTTCATTAATTCAACAGACATCTACTGAGCGCCCTCTATGGGTCAAGTCGGCAGCTGGGTGCTCTGGAAACAGACATCAATGCGATCCCGTCCCTGCCCTAAAGAGCTCATCCTCGGTTGGAAGAGACAGGTCCTGGATAATTAAAACCACTGTGACCTGCGCCCTAAAAAAAGGCAAGGCAGGCATAGCGGGAAACGGGAATGGCAGGGACGACTCTACTCTAGGGCCGCAGGAGGACAACACGGTACAGGCCCAGGTGGGAGCAGGTCAAGGGAGGACGCAGAAGCGCACGGAGGAGGGGACCGAGGCTGCGGGCCGGGCTGAACATCCAGATCAAGGGGCCTGGGCTGCTGAGCCGCGGCCTTGGAGGGACGGGCAGAGTTCTTACCGCGACCGTGGGCTTGTGGCTCCGCAGCGGGGGGATGGCGCCGGCCGTGGAGGGCCGCGGGGGCGACGCGGGGGCGGCGCGGGGCTGGGCTGCGGGCCCCGGGGGTGACACGGGCCCGGAGGACAGGCTCAGAGGGCGGTGGCCGCGGAGGCCGTGCAGGAGGGCGCGGGGCCGGGCGGCCAGCTTCCCCTCGGAGAGCCGTCGCCGTGCCCCCGCCAGCTCCGACCGCACGCCGCGCAGCAGGTCCAGCGAGCACAGGCGACGACCCGGGACGGGGCTCGCCGGGAGGCTGCGGGGGCCCGGGTCTTCCTCGCTGCCAGAGGAGGCTTCTTCCTCATCCTCACCCTCCTCCTTCGGCCTCTCCTGGGGTCCGGCCTCCGGGTCTCTGATGGCTGCAGGCACAGGCGCCAGCACGTGTTCGGGGCTGACCAGCAAGAGCCAGGCTGGAGGGGCTGACGCTGTCCCTGGGTCACCGCACTGGTACGGGCTGGGTCCCCGCCTGGCGGCCTCCACCCAGAAGAGTGCCCTCCTCTCCAGGCTGAAGTCGTGCTGCAGAAAGAAGGCGATGTAAAGCCGCGGGCAAACCAGGTCCCTGGAGACGTAACCCTAACCCCTATCCTGGGGGACCCTGTTCAGCCAGAGACACTCTAGGCCTGGACAGCGTCATATTCTGAGCCCCAGGCTTCCATCACAGCCCATCCTACTCTCGGTTTTAGTTAACACTGTGGTCGATGGATACCAATAACAGTTTAATGGCAAACTGGCATAAATGACAAAGTGATGAATTCGTTAATAGAAGGAAATGTAATGAAACCCAACACCTAAATCTCTTTGCCATTCAGTATGTAGTTGAGCAATAACTACTTAAACATTTTCTCCAATGAAACGTATTCTTAGCAAAGCTTTCACCTGAGCCCAGCACAGTTAGCCACTGAGTAGTCTGCCTTGGAGGCCCGCCCAGGCAGACAAACCTCCCTGTGGAGTGATACCTGTCCCCAGCCACTTTGCTGCCATCAAGGTTACTTTGGGGTCCTGGAAATGTCATAACCACTAATCTTTGTGGAACTATGGTCTAGTGTCATTCCTATTTCCAGATTATGAAAATGCAGCTCAGAACACTGAATTTGCTAGAAGTTAGATTGGCAGTGAGTGGCTGAACTGGTTTTCCTGGTGGACCTGATTGTAGTGCTTTGTATTAGACCACCAAAAAAAACAATCTGCAGTCCATATAAATAATCTAGAGTTTATAAAATGAGGCAAAATGAAATATTCCTGTTACCTACCTTTAAAATTAAGAACAGAAAGCATAAGACTCCATCAAAAATATACAAAAGTTTTAAAGGCAATTGGCTCTACCATAGCCAGTTAAGGAAGAAAGAGGCTAGGGGTGGGGGAGCAAGGCAGAAAGATAGGCACAGATGCTCAGACACTTAGATCACAGGTGCTGCTCCCTCTCACCCATGACACTACCTTGGGGAGAGGAGCATGAGTTAGCTGCTCCAGTGTGACTCCCTGACTGAGGCCAGGGACTATGTCTTGTTCGTCTCTGTATCTTTAGTGCATGGGGCAGGCCTGCCCCAGAGTGGACATTTGTAAGTATGTGCAGAATAAATTGTTTGTTAGGGAAAGAGATTGTAGCAAAATAGGTGGGTTGTGAAGGACAGAGAAGGGAAAAAGACTTTAGAACTAATGAGGCATGCTTGGAGAGAAAGAAGCTAAGAAATAGACAGCCAGCAGCACTCAGAGGGATTTAAAAAAATACCAAAACCCAATAAAATGCCAACACTTGATTTTGGAACTATGCCAGATGATTCTCAAGTTCACATTAAATAAATAAATAAAAGCCTGGCACTGTACCTCATGCCTGTAATCCCAGCACTTTGGGAGGCCAAGGCAGGTAGATCACCTGAGGTCAGGAGTTCGAGCCCAGCCTGGCCAACATCGCGAAACTCCATCTCTACTAAAAATACAAAAATTAGCCAGGCATGATGGCATGTGACTGTAATCCCAGCTACTCAGGAGGCTGAAGTGGAGAATTGCTTGAACCCAGGAGATGGAGGTTGTAGTGAGCCAAGATCACAGCACTGCACTCCAGCCTGGGTGACAGAGTGAGACTTTGTCTCAAAAAAAAAAAAAAAAAAAAAAAAAAAAAAAAAAAAAGAGGGAGAAAGAAACAAAAAAGTAAGAAAAGAAATAAAAAAACAATGGAGAAAAAAAAAAAAAA
>CAUYLZ010082055.1:0-25208 GCA_963573645.1 Pithecia hirsuta
GCTACTCGGGAGGCTGAGGCAGGAGAATTGCTTGAAACCGGAAAACGGAAGTCGCAGTGAGCCGGGATCGCGCCACTGCACCCCACCCTGGCGATAGAGCGAGACTCTGTCTCAAAAAAAAAAAAAAAAAAAAAAAAAAAGGTAAAAGAAAATCAGATAATGCAACCCATCAGATTAACAGGCTAAAAAAAATTAAAATGATATAATCTTATCAATCTGTGCAGAAAATGTGTTTTGCAAAATCCAATACACATTTATAATAAAAATTATCAGCAAATTAGAAAGTAGCAGGGAACTTCCTTAACTTGCTGACAAGCATCTACAAAATCCCTGCAGCTAACCTCACACTTAATGTAAAAGACTAAATGCTTTTCCCTGAGATCAGGAGCAAGACAAGGATATTCATTCCTACCACCTTCATTTAACACACTGGAAGTTCTATTCACTGCACGAAGGCAAGAAAAATAAATAAACAGCATATGGATTGGAAAGGAAGAAATAAAATGATCTCTGTTTGTCAAGGGCATGATTGTCCACATGGACCATCCCAAGAAATATACAAAAAAAACTAATTAGTGAGTTCAGTACAATCACAAGATGTGAGATTGTATTCAAAAATCAATCACATTTCCATAGGCTAACAATGAAAATATGGAAACAAAATTTTAAAATGTACATTATTTACAAGCACTCCAAGAATAATGAAATGCTTAGACCACCCCAAATGCTGGGAAGACTGTAACAGCTGCTCTGAAAACAGTGTGGCAGTTTCTTTAAAAGCTAAACATGGGCCAGGCGCAGTGGCTCCCACCTGTAAGCCCAGCCCTCTGGGAGGCTGAGGCAGGAGGATCACTTGAGGTTAGGAGTTTGAGACCAGCCTGGCCAACATGATGAAACCCTGTTGCTACCAAAAATACAAAATTTAGCCGGGCGTGGTCATGCGCCTGTAGTCCCAGCTACTCAGGAGACTGAGGCAGGAGAATTGCTTGAACCCAGGAGACAGAGATCACAGTGACCCAAGATCACGCCACTGCACTCAAGCTTGAGCTATAAAGCCAGACTCCAGCTCAGAAAAAAAAAAAAAAAAAAAAAAAGCTAAACATGAACTACCACACCACCCAGCAATTGCACTCTTGGCCATTTATCCAGAGAAACGGAAACTTATATTCACACAAAAACCGGGACATGGAAATTTCTATCAGTTTTATTTACAATAGCCAAAAACTAGAAACCACCTAGCTGTCCACCAACGGGCAAGTGGCTGAGTAAACTGGGGTGCATTCATGCCACGGAATATGGCTCCACAAAGAAAAGGAAGAAACTAGAACTCTGATGACTCTCTAGGGAATTTTGTTGAGTTAAAACAACAAAGGTTGCATACTATATGATTCCCTGTATGTAACATTCTGGAAATGACAAAATTTTGTCATTTCCAGGTTTGACGGAAGGAAAGGAGAGAGGGGTGTGGTTACTAAAAGGCAGTGGGGGTTCTCATGCTGATGTGTGTCTAAATCTTGACCGTGGTGGGGGCCGCACCACCTGCACCTGTGACCAATTGCATGGGGCTGAACACACACGCATGTGGTGCACCTGACATGGTTCGAATGCTTGTCTCCCCCAAATCTCATGTTGAAATGTGATCCCCAGTGTTAGAGGTTAAGCCTGCTGGGAGGTGTTGAATCATAAAAGTGGGTCCTTGCGAATGGCCCAGCACCATCCCCTTGGTGACAAGTTTCTGCTCAGTTAGTTCCTGCAAGGATCTGGTTGTTTAAAATTCTGGGACCAGGCCAGCCACAGTGGCTCATGCCTGTAATCCCAGCATTTTGGAAGGCCAAGGTGGGCAGATCATCTGAGGTCAGGAGTTTGAGACCAGCCTGGCCAATGTGGTAAAACCCCGTCTCTACTAAAACACACACAAAAAATTAGCTGGGTGTGGTGGCGGGCGCCTGTAACCCCAGCTGCTCAGGAGGCTGAGGCAGGAGAATCACTTGAACCCAGGAGGCAGAGGTTGTGGTGAGCCAAGATCATGCAGCTGCACTCCAGCCTGAGTGACAAGAGTGAAACTCCGTTTAAAAAAAAAAAGTCTGAGATCTCCCTCTTTCTCTCTCTGTCTTGATCCTGCTCTCACCATGTGAGATGTCTGCTCCACTTTCACCTTCCACCATGATTGGAGCTCCCTTAGGCCTTCGCCAGCAGGCACCAGCATCACCTTTCCTGTACAGCCTGCAGAAATGTCAGCCAAATAAACTTCTTCTCTTATAAATCACCCAGTCTCAGGCAGTCCTTTCTAGCAACACGAGAATGGGTAATACAATACATAAATGAGAGACTCGATCAGTGCCAAGGTTTGGTTGTGGGTGGTACTACAGACATCACGGAAGGCTGAGGGAAATCAGGAGTGTGCCCTTCACTTTTTCTACTCTTTCTTACAGCTGAACATGGATCTACAATCTTCTCAAAAATCGAAAAATTTATTTCAAAAACTGGCCTAGAAAAGCCTAAAATCCCGGCCCACTGGTGTGTGTTGTGCTCTTTCTGTGATATGATTTTGTTTTCTTGTTTTTTTTTGGTTTTTGTTTTAAGACGAAGTCTCGCTCTGTTGCCCAGCCTGGAGTGCAGTGGTGTGATCTTAGCTCACTGCAGTCTCTGCCTCCCAGGTTCCAGTGACTTTCCGGCCTCAGCTTCCTGAGTAGCTGGGACTACAGACGTGTGCCACCACACCTGGCTAATTTTTGTATTTTTAGTAGAGACGGGGTTTCACCATATTGGCCAGGCTGGTCTCGAACTCCTGACCTTAAATGATCCACTCACCTCAGCCTCCCAAAGTGCTGGGATTACAGGCGTGAGTCACTGCACCCAGCCCGTGACATGACTTTGATGCATGACCCGGTGGGAGACAGCATCGTAAATTTGAAAAACCATGGCCAAGTGTAGGATGCAGCATTAGAGTCAGCTGGGGCAACGAGACCGTTGGCAGAGGCCAGTGCCCGGCAAGTCAGCAGCCAGGCCGGGGGGCTTCTCGGATGCCTCCAAACAGGTCCCCTCTCTGCTGGGTCGTGCACCACTGAGGGTTTCGGCTCTGAAGGTGGACACTGGCACCGAGGACTGCTCTCAGGGTCAGAAATGATCCCAAACAGCAACAAATATCAATAAAGGGGAAACTCCAGAAACAAGCAAGCAGCAGAGCTCTGGGCACTGCTGTCCAAGTGCCATCCCCGGCCCTTGGTCACCTCCCTCGATCCACCATGACCCCAGGCAAGAATGCAATCCCCAATTCACAGATAGGGAAACTGGGGCTCAGGAAGGGCATGGAGGAACCCACGGTTCAGCATCTAATGGGGCTCCGTCCAGAATTCTACCCAAGTTTTTCCTCAGTTTCCCTAGTCCAGAGCCCTGGAGGGAGCTGTGTCATTTTTCCTGTTTGTTTGTTTGTGATGGACTCTTGCTCTGTCGCCAGGTCAGAGTGCAGTGGCACAATCTCAGCTCACTGCAACTGCAACCTCCACCTCCTGATTCAAGCCATTCTCCTGCCTCAGCCTCCCTAGCAGTTGGGACTACAGGCATGTGCCACCACGCCCAACTAATTTTTTGTATTTTTAGTAGAGACGGGGTTTCACCATGTTGGCCAGGATGGTCTCGTTCTCCTGACCTCATGATATGCCTGCCTTGGCCTCCCAAAGTGCTGGGATTACAGACGTGAGCCACCGCACCTGGCCTTTCCTGTATTTCTTAATGTAATTTCAGCTCCTGATGAAATTGTAGCAGCTATGCTGGACCTGGATGTCCCTCCTTGCAACTCTGAGCTGTTGATGGGGACAGATGGCTGAACTGCTGGGAACCTGGGCCAGGAGGCAGCCCCCTACCTTCAAAGGCATCCCTGGTTTGGGATAGACAGACAGACAGCTGGGCTCCCAGCGGGGCATCGGCCACTTGTGGGAATGTGGAAGACCCAGGGTGGTCATGTTGGAGGGCTGTGGCCATCTCTTGGCCTGTCCCTGACCTAAGCTGGCCATTTACTTCCAAAATGCCCTCGCTGGGCTGGAACGGCACGTGGGATATTCTATTTCACAGAAACCAATGATGTGAAGCAAGATGGCAGAACGTCAAGGTTTGACCAAACCACAGGGTGGGCAGAGGGGCCTTTGCCATGTTTATCTTAGGCATGTGGGGATCCTCTCATGATGTGTGGAGCCCCCTGGTTCCACTGCCAGCTCAGCCGCCCTGAAATGGCCTCTCCAGCCACTGACTTCCTTTCCTGTGTGTCTGGGTACCCTGGGCAGGGAGCCATTGCTAAACGTCCCTTGGCCTCCAGATCTGAGCCAGTTGTGGAGATGGAGATTCGGGGAGGAGGCAGCAGCCCTGGGGCTCATCCCCTCACCCCAACACCCATCTTCCTGCAGAGAGAAAGACTGGCCTGCAACAGGGGAAGGGAAGAACAGTGGAGAAGGGCAGATTGGACCCACATAACGAGGACCGGGAAGGGGACAGAGCCAGCTCTGGTTGCTGGGAGTGGAGGGGCAGGAGCCAGGCTCGATGCCCAGTGCAGGAGGAGGAGGAAGTGGGGCAAGAAGCATCACCAGCTGCTCCTCTTCAAGGGAGAAGTGAGAAGATCGAGCCCACGTGGCTGCTGCGGGCATTTGGGCTGTGCAGCTCTGACCAGGCCCCAGCCTGAGACCAGACCATGAGGATGCAAGAATCCCCAATAACGGATGCACCTCGGTGCACAGCCCAGGAAACAGCAGGTGCTCCTCAGCATCAGGCCCGCAGCTGCAGGGAATCCCAGTCCAGCCTATCCAGAGGCTATCACCAGGGCGACCCATCCTGTCCCATCAACCTTGCAGGGAGATTCCCTGCCTCCCTGTGAAGTGGTCACCATCACTGACTCCACCCTCCTCCCAGGCGCAGGAAGGCAGGAGGGAGCCGGACTCGGAGAGGCCCCACTCTTCCATCCCTGACCTGGCCTCTCAAGACCCTTCAGCTTCAGGACAGGGACCCTGCATCCACCTCATCCAGAAGGTGAGGGCTGTGTCCGCCCAGGGAGCCAGGACCCGCTTCCGGATCTGGAGATCTGAGAGGAAACGTAAATAGCCCCTTCCAAAACCCTCCTCCATGAGGGTGGAGCCTCGAGGGCCCTGGCATGGCCCTTGTCCTCACACCCTGCCTTCAGAGTAATTGCTCCAGAGAGCAAGGCTGCAGCTGCCACCCGGGCAAGGGTCCATTCTGGATTTTGAGTCAGAACGGGAGCCAGAGTGCAGCTGCTGTTTCAATCCCCAGCCTGAGGATGTTTGTTGCATGGCAGTAGGGGCCCTCTGCAAAGGTGCCTCTGCGGGGCTCTGGCGAAGGCCCCGTCCCGGATTCTCCACCTGTCTCCCTGCTGTGGGACTGGTGTCTCAGGGCCCTGGCTAAAGCCCTTGGTTTCTCTGGGGATTTGTCTAACTACATGAGGCCTTTCTGAACCAGACTTCAGGGTGGAATTTCTTCCTCTCAAAAGAGAGGAATTGGCTGCCCAGGAGTTAAAGACAGAATCTGTGGCAAGACTAAGGTCAGAGCCTCGGTCCAGGCTGGCCTAGGAGAAGATGTGGAGTCCACCTGGATGCAGCTCTGGCAGCTGTGAGGGGCTGGTGGTCCTGGCCAAGCAACTCCCACTGCGTGTCTGGGTTTGGGGTTGAGTTGGAACTCACCAGTGAAACCTACAGACGTCCACACCCGTCCTGCGAGGGAGCAAAAGCTGAGGCCTCCAGGAGCTCCAGAGACATCCAAAGTCCCTCCTGAGAGGGCTGGGGGCTGCACACAGCCTGGGCCTACTTGGAGGCCTTCGGGAGCACAAAACTGCTGGCAGCTCAGGGCCTGAAGGGCAGGGGCAGGCGGTCAGCACGGGGCCTGACAGGGAGGCCTGAACGAGCGTCAGCCCAGGGGAACCACGGAAGGTGGTGAGTGTCAGGCAGCTGGTGTCTCTGTGCAGAGTGAGCAAAGTGGAGGCCCTGAGGAGCTTTGAGGGAAGCAGCTAAGGAATAGCTGACCAGAGTGTGCCCCTGCCGCCCCCAGCCCTGGAGGAGTGTGCGGGATCCTGGAAGCAGGCTCTGTCCCTGTCCCCGGGGGCTGCGCTGCACCTCCTGGCTCATGGAGGCCGGCTCCAGATGTGGGGCATGTGGGCTCCACTCCCAGGCTCACCCAGGCCAGCCCCGGATGCTGGAGCCACCAGCCGCAGGGCTGTGTGTGTGAAGCAGCCAGGCAGGACAGCCCAGCAGGCTCAGGGAGCAGCCGCCAGCTGCGAGGATCCCGCTGCCACCACAAGTAAGGACAGGCCCGGGTGCTGCTACAGGAGGCCAGGCCAGCGCTCGCCGCTATGGAATGCGTATTTATCTGATGAGCATCTCCACTGGGGCCCAGATGGAGGATGTGACGAGGATGGGGGCTGAGTCCCCAGGGCCCAGGAGCAGCCCTGAGCTTGAGACCAGGGTTCTAACTCATCTCTGGGCTGCTGTCCCCACAGCCCTGAGGGGGGCTTTCCCAGAGCTGGGCAGGGGGCGGCCGTGCACCTGGGGGGGCCCTGAGCCCCCACCCCAGTGATGACAGGGAGGGACCCTGGCCTCGTCACTTGTGTGCCTGGGGCTCCCTTCCCAGGGCTTCTCTGCACCTCTCGGGCCCCCTGGGCTTGCCACCTGAACCCCAGAGCTCTGCCTAACCTGTGTGGGAAGAGGCTGGGTAAGTCCTGTGGGCAGAACCCCATAAGCAATCAGGCTCCATGAGAGAGCCCACAGCGAGAACAGTTGCTTCCAGCGAGCCAGGATCAGCCAAACCCTAATCACAAGCCATGCTGATCTCGCAGCGTGGATGTCCACCAGCCGCAGCATTCGGATTTGGGAAGGAGGGATGCAGCAGCCTCTGGGAACGCTTTCACTCTGCAGGAGCGATGCAGGGAAGGAAATGCCAGAACACACGTCAGGACGTGCAAACCGGGGCCCAAGGCCACAACACGAGGTTTTGCCAGAACGCCGCTATACCCGCTGGTTGGAGTATCGTCTGGGACTGCTGCCTCACCACAAGCATGGAGAGGAGATCAATGGCCCAAAAGCACAAAATCTTTACTGTCTGGCCCTTCACAGAGAAAGTCGGCGAGGCCACACATACATGAGAGCAAAAAGCAGCAAAATGATTAGGAAGTGGTGGGTTTTAAAGATTTATTACATTTTTTAAAACAACTTTAGGGCAGATACGGTGATCCCAGCACTTTGGCAAGGCTGGGCAACAAAGTGAGATCCCAACTCTACAAAAAACACAAAAACTAGGGGGTGTGGTGGCTCCTGCCTGTGGTCCCAGCTACTCAGGTGGCTGAGCAGGGAGGATTGCTTGAGCCCAGGAGGTGGAGGTTAAAGTGAGCTCCAATTCCAACCTGGGCCACAGAGCCAGAACTGTCTCAAAAGAAAAAAAAAACTTTATAGCAATGTAATTATCATAAAATAAACTGCGCATATTTAGGGTAGAATTTATATGTTTGACATATATATGAATTCCTTCAAAACCATCAAAACAAAATAATGAATATATCTATCACCCCAGGCTAATTTGCATTTCCTGGAAGTCTATATAAATAGAATCATATAATATGGCATCTTTTTTAAGTTTGTTTTGTTTTATTTTGTTTTGAAACAGAAGACTCACTCTGTCACCCAGGTTGGAATGCAGTGATGTGATTATGGCTCACTGCAGCCTCCATCTCCTGGGCTCAAGTGATCCTCCTGCCTCAGCCTCTGAGTAGCTGGGCCTGCCTGAGTTCTTTTGCCCAATGTAATTACTTAAAGATTCATCCGTGTGGCTGTGTGTGTCGTTAGCTCATTCCTCTATTGCTGAGTGCCTTTCCATCATGTGAACATATTAGGACTTGTTTCTACATTCACCTGTTGGTGAATATTTGAGTCACTTCCAGTTTCAGACTATTGCAAAGAAAGTTGTTGTGAACATTTGTATACAAGTCTTTGTATGAACACAAGCTTTCATTCCTCTTGGGTGAATATCTAGAAGTAGAATAGTGAGATCACATGGTAGGCCTATGTTTAGGGTTTTTGAGAAACCACCAAACTCTCCCAAAGTGTTATTTTTTATTATTTTTTCCTTTTTTTTTTTTTTTGAAAGAGAGTCTCACTCTTGTTGCCCAGGCTAAAGTACAATGGTGCAACCTCAACTCACTGCAACCTCCACCTCCTGGGTTCAAGTGATTCTCCTGCCTCAGCCTCCCAAGTAGCTGGGATTACAGGCATGCACCACCACACCCAGCTAATTTTTGTATTTTTAGAGATGGGGTTTCACCATGTTGGCCAGGCCAGCCTTGAACTCCTGACCTCAGGTGATTCACCTGCTTCAGCCTCCCAGAGTGCTGCAATTACAGACGCCAAAGTAGTTTTTCTTTTTTACATATTCACCAACAACGTCTGTGAGTTCCAGTTTCTCCACCTATTCATCAGCACTTGATATGGTCAGTCTGCTTAACTTTAACCCCAGCCCAGGCTGATCTCAAACTCCTGGGCTCAAGTGATCTTCCTATCTCAGTCTCCCAAAGTGCTGAGATTCTATGCATAAGCCACCATGCCCAGCTATCAGTTAGCTTTTGATAAAGCTAATTTATCAATTTGTACTGTCTATAGATTGTGCTTTTGGTGTCATATCTAAAATATCTGTGCCTAACTCTGTCAGGAAATTTTTTCCTCTAGAAGTTTTATAGTTTTAGGTTTTACATTTAGGTCTATAATCTATTTTGAGTTACTTTTGGTATAGGTATGGATGATCAAAGTTCTTTTGCATTGATAGATAAACAGATACCTGATTGCTCCGTATCACTGGCTTAAAAAGATTCCCCGTGCTTCATAGAATTGCATTTGCACCCTTCCTGATGATCAGGTGTAGCATAATGTGAGTCTGTTTCTGGGCTTTATTCTGCTCCACAAATCTATTTGTCTGTCTTGACATCTTGTCTTGATTATTATAACTTTATAATAACCTCTGAAATCATGTAATGTCCCTCTTCCAGCTTTGTTTTTCTTTTTTGAAGTTGTTTGACCTGGTCCAGGGTCTTTGTGATTTTATGTGAATTTAAGGTTTTTATGTGCAAGTTAAATGTCTTGATAAATAGACAGTTTTTCCAGTTATTTCTCTTGAGTGAGATTTAGTAGTTTATGTTCTTTAAAGAATTTACCCATTTCTTCTAAGTTGTTGAATTTATGACACAATGTGGTTCTTATTCTTCATATTATCCCTTTTAATGCCCAGGATGGTATCACCTCGCATTTTTGATATTGGTAATTTGTGTCTTCTCTCTTTTCTGACCATTCTATCTCGATGTTCATGTAAATGTTCTTCATCTTCTGAAAGAGACAGGTTTTGTTTCGTTTGTTTTCTCCATTGCTCTTCTGTCTTCCACTTCTTGGTTTTACTCTGATCTTTATTTTGCTCTTTTTCTTTCTTCGTGTTTAATTTGCCCTTTTTCTGGTTTCCCCATGTGGAAGCTGAGGCCACTGACTCAATTCCTTTTTTCTCTGCTAACACAGGCATTCACTGCGGGGTCAGCAAACCCTTCTGCAAAGGGCCCGAGAGTGAGTATTTGAGACTGTTTCTAGTCACAGTTTTTGTCTTGAAGTCCATGTTGTTTGATGTCAGTAAAAGCACCGTGACTTTCTCATGGCTGCTCTTGGCATGGTACATCATTTTCCATCCTTTTTTACTTTCAGTGTATTTGTACCTTTGAACCTAAAATGTGTCTCCTATGGATGGCGTAGAGCTCTTGTTTCTTTTTAATCCACTCAGACAATCTCTGGTTTTTATTGACCTGCTTAACCCATTCACGTTTAGTGTTACTACTGATACAGTAGTATTTACACCTGCCATTTTACTTTCTGTTTTCTATATCTCATTAATATTTGCTCCTCTGTTCTTCCTTTACTTCTTCCTTTTGTATTTAATGGAAATTTTTGACAATGTTATTTAAATGTTTTTGGTTTTATTTTTATCCATCTATATATTTTTATATATGTCGAATATATTGTATTTCTATATGTTACCATCCCAACAATAAAATTGTATAGCTATTGCTTTATTGCAATTGTTTGCTAAATCAGGAGAAGAAACATGAAATTATACTACCTTTTTATGGTCATTTTCACTTTTGTAGTAGTTTCTCTAGGGCTAACAATTTATATCTATATATATATATATTTTTTTTTTTTTTTTGAGATGGAGTCTTGCTCTGCCACCAGGCTGGAGTGCAGTGGCGCAATCTCAGCTCACTGCAACCTCCATCTCCTGGGTTCAAGCGATTCTTCCACCTCAGCCTCCCGAGTAGCTGGGACCACAGGTGCGTGCCACCACGCCCAGCTAATGTTTTTGTATTTTTAGTAGAGATGGGGTTTCACCATGTACTTCAGATTTATAGTCATGTATTTCCAGCAAGATCTAGAAATTTTACTACTATGTAAGTTCATTCTATCCCCCATTTTGTGCTACTATTGCTACATCTATGCCCAACATGTTATATAATTATTGCTTTAAGTGATTTCATGCCAGCCTGGGCAACATAGCAAGACTTCATCTCTACAAAAAAAAAAAAAAAAAAAAAATTAGCTAGGTGTGGTGGCACATGCCTGTGATCCCAGCTACTTGGGAGGCTGAGGTGGGAGGATCACTTGAGCCTGGGAGTTCAAGGCTGCAGTGGGCTGTGATCACACCACTGCACTCCAGCATGGGTGACAGTGAGACTCCGTCTTTTAAAAAGTAAAATTTTTTTAAAAAATTAAAATAATGATTTTATGCCTTTCAAAGAAGAAAAGAGAAGAAAATATACTTACAGAGGTTTTTAAGACATGAATGTTAGTTTCCTTATTTGCCATGTCTGGATATCTTGGTTGCATCCTGTGGATTCCAGTCACCTCTGAGCACTATTGCCTCACTCTGATAGAGTTTCATGTCCTCCATGCTCCTGTGTCACCATTGTCAAATATATTACATTTCTCTATGTTATAGGTTCAACAGTAAAATAGTAGAGATATTGCTTTATTGCAATTGTTTTTTAAATCAGTTAGGAGAAGAACTGTGAAATTATTCTATCTTTTACAATCATTTTCACTGGCACTCTTTGTGTTTTCGTGTGAATTTGAATCTGAATTTGAAATATTCAAGGGAGTTTCTCAGATGCCCTCCTTTCCACTTGAGAAGCTCCCTTGACTATTTGTTAGTCAGGTCTGCTAGTAATAAATTTCTTGTTGTTTTCTGTTTGTTTGTTTGTTTACTAGGAATATCTTTATTTCACCTCCGGTTTTGAAAACTCATTCCCCTGGCTTTAGAATTCTTGGTTAGCAGGGTTGTTGGTGGTGGTTTTTTATTTTTGTTTTTGTTTTTGTTTTTGTTTTTCCAGCACTTTGAATTGTCATCCCACTGCCTCTGGTCTCCATTGTTTCAGATGAGAAGTCTGCTGTTAATTTTCTCAAGATGACTTTTAGGATTTTTTGCCTGATATCTGGATTCAGCATTTTGGCTGTGATATGTCTGGGTGTGGATCTGTTTGAATTTATCCTACTTGGAGCTTGCTGAACTTTTTGGAGGTAGATTATTGTCATCAATCAAATTTGGGAAGTTTTCAGCTATTATTTCTTCAAATATTTTTCTCCTCTTCTCCTATATTTCCATTTTGCAAATGTACAGGTTGGTGTACTTAATGGTGTCCCACACTTCCCCTTGGCTCTGTTCATTTTTCTTCATTCTTCTTTCTTTTCTTCAGTTTATATAATCTTTATTGATCTATCTCAAGTTTCCTGATTCTTCTAGCTCAAATCTACTGTTGAGCCCCTTGAGTGAATTTTTTATTTAGGTTATTGTACTTTCAATTCCAGAATTTCCATTTGATTCTTTTTTATAATTCATCTTTTTTCATAGCCTCTATTTTATGACTCATTATCATCATGCTTTTGTTTTATCCTTTCAACATGGCTTCCGTTAATTCTTTGACATTCTTTTGCTTGGTTTTCCTTAGTTCTTTGATATTTTCAATAGCTTCTTTTAAGTCTTTGTCTCCTAAGCTCAACATCTGGGTCCCTTTGAAGGCATCTTCTATTGCCTGTTTTTTTTTTTTCTATGTATGAATCACACTTTTGTGTTTCTTTGCACATCTTAATATTTTATCGAAAATTGAACACTTCAGATAACATGATATTGTGGCAAGTCTGAATCCTCATGTGCCAACCAGGGGCTTATTATTGTTGTTTTCATTTGTTTGTTCACCTGTTTGTTTAGTGATTTGACTGAAATAATTCTGTGCAGTCTATTTCTCTTGCAGTATGCATCCTTCTATATTTCTGCTCACACTTTTCTCCTGATTTTTGTCTTTAAACCAGTCCTAAGTGTCACGTCTTGATTTAACAAAATTTAGTGGTCAGCCGCTAATTGGTCAGAGTTTGTTCTTAAGCCTCTGAGACCCCCCGCTCAGCCCTTTGCTGTTGGACCTATGTGTGGTTGGAGACTGCTCACAGAGAGTGTCTGAATTTGCTCCACATTCAGGCAGGGACTAGGAGTTCTAATGTTCCTCCTGTCACTTCTCAGAGAGTTCAGTCTTTAGGCATGCACACAGTCTAATGGACCACCAGAGATGATGGTGTTAGCCGAGGTCTCTGCCACTCCTCTTGGTAAGCTTCTGGTTTTTCTGCCTCTATTGGCATCACCCCACGTTGATACTACCTGGTTGCTCCATTGTTTTCAACAATGCCTTGGAGCATTGTTGCCCCACAGCCCACAGTCTGATCCAAACAAAGTAGAATCACTTGGCAGGAAAAAGTGTTGCTTTGAAGCTTGTTATGACCCTCCCCTGAGCAGAAGGTCTGTGCTATGGAGCAGGAGCTGGGAAGTGGGGTGACTCACTCTTCACCAGTCACCCCACCTGTATCTCACTGTGGAGCAAGGGTTTAGGAAAGGCAGGAGCAGTAACTGATGCACCACCTGGCTGCCTCCACCATCCAGGACAGATCTTTAGCAGCACAGAGCCAAGGAGGATGGGATTCCCAATGTTCACTGGTTGCCAAATATACCCTAAGTAGCTCTTCTACACTAGAACGCTGGGAGATGGGAGCTGCCACACTCCTGCTGAACACACCAGGATAGCTCTTCTGCAGCACAGAGCCTGGGGGAAGATGAGAGTTGTGTTATCTTCTCTGCCTAGATCTTTCCTATGGAGCAGTTGCAGGGATGGGGGAAAAGATACTTTTGCCCAGCTGCCTGCTCAGTATAGCTATTCTGCAGCATGTTGCTGATAGAAACTATTAGGAGAAAATCTACTAATAGTCTTTGGCCATTGGATATACCCATGGAATGGCTCTTCCATTTCAGGGAGCTGGAAAAGGAGGAAGCTTTGCACTCAGCCACCAAACCCTCTGGAATAACTCCTTTGCAGCAGGTCCATGGGGGGATGTGTGCAACCCATGGCTCAAAAGCCAAGACCTTCTATCATGCTTGGCAAATTTCACAGATTTTATTGAATAAATGCTTCTCAATTTTTCTGTAAGCCTTTTGATCAGTCTCCAGAGACTTCAAACGATGGTCTTTGTTTATTTTGATTAGTCTAACAGATGTCTGTCTGGGGAAGAAGTTTTGCCAAACTCCTCACACTGCCATTTCTAAAGCCCAGTTTTTTTTAAGGAGACTTAAATAATAAGAGTAAATCTAGAACTGGGTGAGGTGGCTCATGCCTGTAATCCCAGCAACTCAGGAGGCTGAGGCAGGAGGATCACTAGAGACCAGGAGTTTGAGACCAACTTTTACAATATTATGAGACCCATTTCTAAAAACAAACTTAGCCAAGTGTGAAGGCACCTGCCTGTAGTCCCAGCTACTCAAGAGGCTGAGGCAGAAAGATCACTTGAGCCCAGGAGTTCAGGGCTGCAGTGAGCCATGATTGCACCACTGCACTCCAGCCCAACAGAGTAAGATCATGACTCTAAAAATAAAAATTAAAAAAAAAAAAGAGTAAATCTTGCAAATTTACTCTGTGTTTATCATTTGTGGTACTTTGTGTGTGACACACACACATATTTGCCTAAAGGCTTTCTTTTTACATTTCTTATTATATAGGTCTGCTGTAGTGATGGATTCTTTCAGCTTTTGCATGTTTGAATAGTCTTTACTTCACGCTTTTTAAAAAAATATATTATTATTATTATTGGGTATAAAATTCTAGACTTACAAGATTTTTTCTCTATCAACATTTTAAAGACACCATTTTACCATCTTCTAGCTTGCACCGTTTCCAGTGGGAAGTCTATGGTCATCCTCACGTTGCTACCTCTGCACATGTAGCATCATAATTTTCTCTCTGGCTACTTTTAAGATTGTCTATTTATTACTAATTTTGAGCAATTTATAATGTACATTCATGTGCTTTTCTTTGTGTTTCTTATGATTATATGTTACTGAGCTCTTGGATCTGTGGATTTCTATTTTTCATCAAATTTGGAAACTTTTCAGCCATTATTTTTTTCAAATTTCTTTTGTCCCCTTCTCGCCATCTATCCTTTCCTTCAGGAGCTCCACTTACACTTCTGTTGGGCCACATACATTATGTATTGTCCCAAAGCTCACTGATGCTTTGTTCTTGTTTAAACTTTTTTCTCTGTGTGTTTGATTTTGGATAGTTTCTATTAAACCATCTTCAAGTCTGCTAATCTTTTTTCCACAATGTCTAATCTGCCATTTTTCACTCCAATGAATTTTTCATCTCACGCATTGTGTCTTTTTATCTCTAAAAGTTTGGTGTGATTGTTTTTCCTATATTTTCTACATCTTCATTTAACTTTGCAGATGTGGAATAACATGCACAATTCTAATGTCTGTATCTGCTGATCCTAACAGCCATATCACCTCTGAGTCAGTTTCAATTGATTGATTTTTCTCCTTTCAGGAGTCAGACTTTCCTGTTACTTTATATGACTGCTATTTCTGTCGGGTGTCACACATTGTCAAATTTGCTTTGTGGCTAACATTGTCCACTCTTGAGGCTAGACCTTCTCCATAATCTCCTCCATTCCATGAATCCTGAGATGTTCCAGTTGGGCAGATAAAAAGAGGCTCAATTCCTGATTCTTTGAGTGCTAAATAGTGTTCCCTCTAATAATTTCAGGTAATTTTCTTCCCCCTGCCTTGAACACCCAAGCACCCATCAGTCCTCTCTTAAATATTTAAAGAACATACACAATTTTATAGAGTTTCCCTTCATGCAATTCTATGTCCTAAGAACTCAGCCACTGTGATCTCGCCCCACTCTCCGCTGTATCTCCTCCACACACGGCACCTGCTGGGTCTACCCGATTTCCTGCTCCCTGCCCCACAGCCCAGAAAGTCTCCCCAGGCAGTGACTACAGAAGACCGGGCTTCTTCAGTGCCGGTCTCTTTGCTCCCCTTCTTTCTGGCATCACCCCTCTTCACTTTCTGATGCCTAGTTTCTTGAAGACCATAATATCATATATTTTGTCTGTTTTCAGATTGTTTCTGGTAGGAGGGTAAATCTGCTCCTCTTGTCAATGCGTCTTGGTGACACAAGTTCTCACATATAAATTTAGTTGTGTAGAAGAAACAGGGTTCCTCTAGTTTTCTGTAACTTGATGATCTAGGGGCCGAGGGTTATGTCTATTCTATTTCCTCCCATCTTCCCAGCATCTAGAACAGCTCTTGCTACATAGTAGTTGCTCAGTAAATGATCAACCCACTGTGTGACTGAGAGTTTTCTCCCTCATTTAATTTCCCTCCTTTTCTCTTGTGATACGTGTGTAACAGAAGGACCCTCAGGGCAAGTGTAGACTGATAGAGGCATCGGGGCCCTGCCTGCAGGGAGCAGATAGGTCAGAGGAGAGAGAAACGGTGAGATAACTGCCAGGACAGCAGGGGCAGGTGCAGGCCACAGCTGTGAGTACATGGGGCGGGGGGCATAGAGGAAAAGGCTAAACCCCACCCAGGCGTATTAGGGCAGGGGGCTTCTCAGGGGATTCCAGGCCTGTGAGGAGGAGGCTGAGGACTTAGCCAGGGACAAAGGAAGAGAAAAGACAGAGGAGCCAGCATGCTCTAAGGCCCAGAGCCACCATCGTGTGGCCCCCACGAGCAGCCCCAGGCGAGCCAACAATTCCATGTGCTCCAACCGCATACAAATGATGACGTTTAACAGCATGAACATGGTATGTCCTGCTGTGTTTTGTGTTTCTTGTCATGCAACTAACATGAAGTGCACAAATCTCAAGTGTGCAGCTCAGGGCAGGGACCCAACATGGCACTGAGGGGACCTAACATGGCATGGAGGGGCCAAGGGGGTGGGAGATGAGGGACTTCTACTCCCCGGCCAGGGTGGGACAGGCTTCTCAAAGGAGCAGGAAACAGATGGGCTGAACAAAGAGGCCTCAGCCCCTGGAGCAGGTAACCAGCCTCTGCGGCAAGGGACTGGGGGGCTGGCAGTGAGGTCAACCTAGCACTCCCCATCACAGACTCAACCCAGGCCCAGCAAGGCCACCTCCAGCCCAGCCACTGCCCAGGTGCCCCCATCAGCACGGTGAGGACAGCAAGTCCAAGGCCGGGCACAAAAGAAGTCGAGGGGATCAAGGCCAAGTGGGAGGCTGGTGCTCCTCCCTTCCCTGGGCTCAGGAGAGAGCACCGGCATGAGGTTTCCATCCGCACCCCGCCCACCCCAGCCTGACCCTCCGGAGGCTAGGGATATGGAGAACTCTGACTGGCCAAATCCAAGCCAAGGGCTGACGCCTGGGGTGAAGGAGGATAGGTCAGATGCTCTTTGCCAAAAACAACCCACAGAATGAGCAAAGCAATGTTGAGGGGGGCAGTGGTGGCCTCCCCAGGACGTGTACAAGCCAGACAGGTGCATTCTGCCACCTCTGTGGCCTGGAGCAAGTCTTGCAGCCTGTCTGGGACTCAGTTAATCTCTCTGTAAGGGACGATGGTGAGACAGTTCCGTTCATGGGTGTACGGGAAGAGCAGGCCTGCAGCATGGACGAGGGTGGGCAGGGTTACAGGCCTCACTCTCCGAAGCTTGGAACACTCCCCTTGGGGACCCCTGCACATCCCCTCCCTCTGAAGGCCTTGGAAACGTTGACATGGAACACGAGGGCAGTTTAAAGGAGATGGTAATGGACAGCAGGGATGGGGGTGGGGAGGCCCAACAACGTTCATGATATCACAGTGCCGCTGGAAGAAGCGGTTCCTCACGCCTGCAGAGGGGACAGACACAATGAGCTTCCAAAGAGGCCAGTTCTCTGTGATGCTAGCCTCAGGGCCTTGCTGAGCTGGGTGGCTCAGGAAAAAGGCCTCGGGGAGTACAAAATCCACCCATGCGGTGGTTCCCTAAAAAGTTCAATACACATCTGACCCAGCCCATCGATCTCACTCCTGGATATCTGACCAAGACAAATGAAGACAGAGAGCCACAAAAACCACTGCAGGAGAATGTTTATAGCAGCTTTGAGGTAGGAGGCAAGCCTCAGACACCGGACCAGATTGAGGACTAGCTAAAACACGGCCAGGGCAAAAGCAGCTTTCCATAAGAAACGCCCACCAGTGTGCCATGTCAATTTCCTGTTGCCATGGCAACACCCAAGAGTGACAGCCCTGCTAGGAACCAATGACGCAAAAGTTACTACCCCTTTCCTAGAAATTTCTCCATAAACTGCCTTTTCATCTGCGTGAAATCAGAAGTGGATAAAACATAACTGCACAACTGTCCTGAGCTGCTGCTCTCTGCCTGCGGGGTAGCCTTGCTCTTCAGAAGCATCCACGGAGCTGTAACACTGCCGCTTCAATAAAGTTGTTTTCCCTACCACTGGCTGACCCTTGAATTCTTTCCTAGGCAAAGCCAAGAACCTTGCAGGCTGAGCCTCACGTTGGGGCTCATCTGTTCTGCATCAGCTTCGCTTACCAGAGCCAAAGCCAGGAAACAGCACAAGATCTGAAAACAGGAGAACAGGTTCACACAGTGGGAGAAGCGCAGGGTGAAGACGGGTTCACCCGCTGGGAGGAGCGCGGGGTGGAATCCTCCAGCAGGAGGACAGGTTCACCCGCTGGGAGGAGCGCGGGGTGGAATCCCCCAGCAGGAGGACGGGTTCACCCGCTGGGAGGAGCGCAGGGTGGAATCCCCTAACAGGAGGACGGGTTCACCCACTGGGATGGAATGCAGGATGGAATGACCACTCAGCAAGAGAAGGAAGCTGGCTGCAGATGCACTGGCAGATAAGTTCCAAAAGCCAGGCCCTGTCTCTGAGTCTGTGCCTGTCCCTCTGTGAAGCTGAAGTTCAGACAGCTTTGAAGCCCTAGTGCCCTGTGCTTAGCGGGGGCCCAGGACCAAAGATGGGGCAGGAGCCAGCTGTCGTCTCTGGAACCCAGTGGGAGAGGGTAAGGGCTAGACTACCAGCTGGTATTTTGAAAGAATGAAGACCTGCGGCTCCAGGGGGAGGGCCTGGCCTGGCCAGCCGCCGAGCCTCCACCCCTCACCAGGAACCCCTTGGGCTGTAGGCCACCCCTGACTCTCCCTCCCATCTCCAGACCACCCTGGTACTCACCCAACCTGACCTTGCCAACAGCTGGGGGCAGGGAAACTTTTGCATGACGGGCCCTGGGCCTGACTCCTCTGGTGCAGGAAGAACTGGACCCAGCACCAGGGTCCTCCTGTCCCTGGTGGGGCCAAATCTTCTCTAATAAGCCCTCAGACAAAGCATACTGAGCAAGTCAAAGTATACTGAGACTTGCTTTGAATGTCGAGGTTTTCCAAAGATCAAAACAGAGAGCAAGGTATTTTGGAAACACCTCATTTGCCAACTAATTAAGTGTCTGACTGTTGCAAGCCCCTCACGGAGGAGGGAAGAGACAGCCGGATGCTCAGCCACCCTCCATAGAAGTCAGATAAGGAGACAGTTTCTCACACTGAAAGCACAGGCAAGAAAAGTAAACATAGAAATGGAATTATATCAAACCTAAGAGTCTCTGCACAGCAAAGGAAGGAAGCAACAGAGTGAAGAGGGAAACTCATACAGTGGGAGAAAATATTTGCAAACCATCTATCTGATAAGCGGTTAATCTCCAGAACAAATAAAGAACTCTTACAACTCAACAACAAAACCAAACAGCCCGATTGAAAAATGGGCAAAGGACTGGAATAGACATTTCTCCAAAGAAGACATACAAATGGCCACCAGCATCTTTTCAGATGCTCAACATCACCGGTCAGTGGGGAAATGAAAATCAAAACCACGGAAACCGAGTGCTCCATACAGAAGATTTCCACATGATCCAGGAATTGCACTTTGAGGTATAGACCCAAAAGAATTGAAAGCAAGATCCTGGAGAGATGGTCAGACACCTATGTTCACAGCAGCATGATTCACAGTGAAACTAATGCGTCCATCAAGGGATGAATGGGCAAGCACAATATGGTCCATCCATAGTGGGAAATTATTCAGCCTTAAACAGGAAGGAAGTTCCAACCCCTGCTACTGCGTGGACGGGCCTTGAGGACGTTATACCCAGTGAAATAAGCCAGACACCAAAGGACAAACAGCGTCTGATTCTACTTATATCAGGGACTAGAGAAATTCGAATAATGGAGACAGAGAGTGGCATGGTGGGTGCCAGAGGCTAGGGTAAGAGGAATGAGGCGTTCATGTTTAATGGGGACAGAGTTTCAGTTTTGGAAACTGAGAAAGTTCTGGAAATCTGTTACGTAGTCATGTGAATACAGTGAACACTACTAACTTATACACTTAAAATGACCAGGGTGGTAAATTTTATGATATGTGTTTTTACTACAAAAATAGAGAGGAAGTCAGAGAGAAAGAAATAGAGTCTCCTCCTACATTCTGAAACCTGAATTTTCACAAAGGATCCTGACTGTCGCAAGAATAAGGTTGGACACTCATACATGCAGCCACCCTACTGATCTGGATGGGTACAGAGTGGGCACAAGATTGGGGTGTGGAGGGGATACTGCACTCAGGACTGCCCCCCACTTCCAGGGCTGTGGCTACCCCTCTCTGGGCCTCTTTGTCTCTTCTCAAAAATGTGCCGACTGCACCCTCTGCTTCACAGAGGGCAGCCAACAAGGAGCTAATGAGAAGGTACTCACTGTATGAACTGATGGTGACAGCCGAGGTAACTGAGGTCAGAGAGGAGATGTCATCACTCCAGTGGCCCAGGGCTTGTTACCAACAGAACCACAGCTGAAGTTCAAGCTTCCTTCCTTCCGGCTAATCGTATCTCAGAAAAACTGCCAAATATTCATCCATCCATCTAGTCATCTATTCACCTATCCATCCATCTATCCATTCATCTATCCACTCATCTGTCCATAACCCATCCATCCACCCATCCACCCACCCTTCTGTCCATTTATCCATCTATTCACCCATCCATCCACCATCCACCGTCCATCCACCCATCTATCCACCCACCCACACATCCATCTATCCATTCATCCATCCACTCATCTATCCATAACCACCATCCACCCACCCATCTATCCACCCACCCACACATCCATCCATCCACTCATCTATCCATAACCACCATCCACCATCCACCCACCCATCTATCCACCCACCCACACATCCATCTATCCATTCATCCATCCACTCATCTATCCATAACCCATCCATCCACCCATCCACCTACCCGTCTGTCCATTTATCCATCTATTCACCCATCTATCCACCATCCACCATCCATCCACCCATCTATCCACCCACCCATACATCCATCTATCCATTCATCCATCCATCTATCCATAAACCATCCATCCATCTGCTCATTTATCAACTCATTTATCCACAACTCATCCATCCACAACTCATCCATCCACCCATCCACACACTCATCTGCCCATTTATTCATCTATTCACCCGTCCATCCCTCCATCCATCTACCCACACATCCATCCACCCATCTATCCATTCAAGTAACAAATATTCATCAAATGCTTATTCTGTACTGGATGCATAAAGAGAATGAGACCAAAAATGGGCCTGCCCTCCTGGAGCTCATAGCCAGGATGAGGAAGATGAATACATGGTAGGTACGTAGGTAGGTAGGTACATAGGTGATGCAAACAATACCAACCAGGTTACTAGGATCTCAGGAGAAGGCACAGTCATTTTACAAACGTAAAATAGGATACGCAAATGGGGAGGGTTGGAGACAGCAGCAGTGGGGTGGGGGAGTTCCCTACAGGAAGGGGGACCTTGGAGATGCTACCTGCAGCCCTGGGCAGCTGTGGGGATGGAGGAGGAAGCTCCCACCTGGGGAAAAGGCTTCAGTGGGGGAGGCAGCTGGAGGGCAGTGCCTTTGGCTGGAGCTGGAAGTGCAAGGGAGGCTAGGCAGGAAGAAGGGCTGTGAAAGCCCCTGGAGAGTCAGAAGGAGGCCCCAGGCCCTACTCTGCACCACGCATGGGGCGAGGGAGGGGAGCCACCCCTTGTCTAGGGTCTGATGCACCACGTCATCCTGGGTTCGCTGGCAGCAGCTCAGGCCAGACTTCCTGTCCTCCATCTGTACCAGAACCTCCCTCACCCCTTCCAGGGTCTGCCCACCCAGACGTGAGACATGGGGGGTATCCAGGGCCTTCCTTCTGTGCTGGAGGAGTCATGGGGAGACCTGAGGCCTTCAAAGGCACCAAGATGAATCCCTTTACCTGGACTAATCCAGGCTCAAAGGCAGCCCTGCACCCGGGAGGGTGGCCCTGGCAGGACTGTGGGAGCCCTCACCTGGAGGAGGGGCCACCTGGCCAGCTAATCTCCACCAGGCAATTAGGGCCCGATCAGGTTTCCCCACCGCTGAGGCCCAGCTTTCCCAGGGCCCGGAATATGCGAGGGACCTTGGAAGAACAAGGTGCTCTCAGGATCGTCCAGACCATGCTAAATGCAAAGAAAGAGGAGACGGCTCCGGCTCCATCCCCAAGCGTCCAAAGGGCAATTATCTGGGATTAGCATCGCAGCCGCAGCTGGCTCACCCTGCCTGCCTGCTCCCTGCCTGGCCCACCTCGCCCCAGCCCTACCCAGCCCTGCCAGGCCCTTGGTGGGGGACCCTCTTGTCCTCTGGGCCCCTCCAGCCTCCCCCTCCCTAACAGAGCCTTGTCACGGATGAACGAGTGAATCCCTTCCCAGTGTGTAAGCTGCACACGCTATTTTCTAAAACGCCATGCGATCTCCCCTTTGGCATCGGATAAAACGGGAGCGGGGCCCGTCCTCTTTTTCATCTCCGAGGGCTGGTTTAATACTTAACTGCCTCTGGTTTGGGATTTTCAAGGCACTTGTCTACAGGGCTGCAGGTGGCATCCCGGGAGGGCTGGGGGCTAGCGGGAGGCCTGCGGGGACAGCCACAACAGGCTTTCCCCTCCCTGGCCGTCAAAGACCCCTGCCTCTGCCCCCAGGAATGACACCCGGCCCCACTCAGCCCACTCCCTTTCTGTATTTAATCTTCCAGATTCAGAAATTTTAAGGCTTGGTGCTTTGGCGTGTGTGGAGCATGACTTGGCCACACAGAAATGCACGCAGAATTCACTTTGAACGAGGCTTGTCCCACGGTTTCCTGTAGAAGCAACTCAGGACACCAGAAATTTGTGTTCTGTGCACAGCTGGGGACCTTGGCCGCACTCACCTCCAGAGCCTGGGCAGATGTGGGCGGGGCCTGTGGACGCCCGGGACGCGGTTGTCAGCATTGTGACCCCAGGAGCATGGGTGCAAGCCCAGGACGGAAGTGGGTGAAGAGGAGGGAGAGACAGGCCAGGGCAGGAAAGGGGGGAATGGGGGTGGGTGGACCTGGGGGAGGTCAAGGCTGTGGTCAGGCTCTAGCAGCAATGCACTGACCCTCCAGCACCCCGAGGGGACACTGGGGTGCACATTCCCCAAGCTCACACTGGGCCACATCTTACACGGGCAGCCACCCCACCCCCACCCTCAGCAAACCCTGCAGGTGCTGGCAGGACACAGAGCAGGCTGGATCTGAGGGCGATGGGCTGTGCCACAGCCCTTCGACATGGCTGTAGCTGCCTAGCAGGGAAAGGACAAGCCGGCCACGTGGGGTGTGACTCGTGCAAGGGCAGCCGCACACCCCAGGACAGAGCACCATGTACGGAGATGCAGACCTGCAGCAGGTGGCAGGGATGCCTGCAGAGTTTCATGCCTCCACCACCTTGGAGAGCAGGAGGGGGCTGAGGGGTGGCCAGCACGAGGACAGGACATCCTGCAGGGAAGACACAGACAGACCCTGTGGAGACATCCACGTGGTGTGCGTGGTAGGGGGGCAGAGTACACGGCCTCACCACCGCCTGCAGCACCCTGCTTGCAGGGCAGACCCCCACAGGTGTCTGTGGCTCTGTTCCGAAGACTCAGCCTGCCATCATCGCCATCACTGCGAAGGACGGGAGGAGTCCTTCCCACGGCGCCCCCCACCGCCCCAGCTCTGAGCCACACCTTGCAAAGACCCAGCGAGCAGACCTGCCCCAGGCTCCGTACACCCAGGGTAGCCTCTCCAGCTGCTGAGGGTTCACCCACCCAACCGTCCAGGACAGGGATCCACAGTGGGTGATCAGGGAGGGGCCCCAGCATGGGGCAACTGGAGAACAATTAAACGCGTATTTGCAGCTCCTCCATGTGAAGAAGGTTCTGGGGCATGCTCAGAGGTGAATACAGGCTCAGAGAGCCACCTGGGCCACACTGCAGCCCAGCCAGCAGCAACAGGTGGGAGGCTAAACACACATGTCCACTTCCTGGAGGAACAAGGCCCCGGTGGCTCCTGCAGTGACCAGAGGCCTGCCCAGGTGTGGTCACTGGCTATTGTCACATTCTGCTGCAGGACGGATGCAGACAGCTTCAGAACTGGAGAACTCCTCAGAGAGCCTTTGGACAAGCCCTTCGGGTGACCAAGTGGAGACTCAGAGAGGTAACAGCTAACCCAGGGCCCATGCCAGGCTCAGCCTGCCTCCAACCACGCTACAACATGGCAATCCACACCGTCACACCACACCACACGCACACACACGCCATGCTCCACCGCATAGGTGAAACTCAGCTGAGGCAGGACACAGATTCCCCGAGGGGCTCCCACATTCCACAAAGGCATCTGGTTCAGTGAGACGTGACCACCCCTTTCACAGCAGGGTCTCTTCAGGCCAAGCTTTGTCCATAACCCTGCTCTCCACATCGCCAAAACAGCTCCTGCCACCCCAGAATTAAGCTGGACTATTTGGAAAAGCTAGCTTGCTTTTAAGTAAAAATCAGAGCCTCTTCCTTCTTTTCTCTCTGACCTCTGTAGCGTGCAAACATATTCTAGATGAATCCATTGGCCTGCGTCAGCGGGAATGTGGTTAACGGCTTCGCTCTAAACTGCAGCCAGACGCTCGAGGGCTACAGTCTGCCAAGGGGTCCAAGAGGGAGGGGGATTTGGAAGGAGCCCTCGGGTGGCGGCTCCGACACCTTGTTTTGAAAGAGTTTGTCTGCAAGCACTCAGAGCTCGTCCGCCACAGTTCATTCACGGCCCCAGGTTTTACTCATCAGCGTCTCCAGCTGCCAAGCGGAAACCCTGGTCCACATGAGCATCTCCCATGGCCACGCCGCACTGGAGCAGAGGAGCTCGATGCCTCAGGTGACCGGGCCTTTCTTGACACTCCCGGCCTTTCAAGCCCCTGGTAACCTTGAGCACGTGCCCTTGCCAGAGGGCTGAAACGCTCCTCAACTTGTCCAGAGGCAGTAACAGAGTCCCCAGCCTAGGCTGGGTCCCAGCCCTGATCCCTTTTAGCTACATCAGCATGGCCATGACCTGTAACCTCTTCATGCCTCAGTTTCCTCGGCCAGGAGGTAGAGCACACAGAGGCTGCCTTTGGGCTCTGGGAGGCCTGTGTTTTCAACTGCTAAAGACCCCTTCTCCTCCCCATCCTTCTCCCTCTCCTCCCTCTTCGTTCCCCTCCCCTTCCTCTTCCTCCCTTCTCCTCCCCCTCCTCCTTCCTCCCTCCACCTCCCTCTCCCCTCCCTCCTCCCCCTCTCCCTTGCTTCCTCCTTTCTCACCTCCCTCCTCCTCTTCGCTCCTCTCTCTCCTCCCCACCAACCCCCATATCCCCAGGTCCGTTCTGCGTCCCGGGCCCCGCCCGCGAGCGGGCCCGGCGGGGGGCCCGGGGGCGGGGGGCGGCGGGGGGGGGGGGGGGGGGGGGG
>CAUYLZ010082057.1:0-68312 GCA_963573645.1 Pithecia hirsuta
TTCTTCCACCCAAACTATCTTGGTTGGGTCCATGGTTTCCGTCCTGTTTTTTTTTGTTGCTAACCACATAACAAAAAAAAAAATTTGTTGCTTAAAAATGGTTGGTTGTTTTTTTTTTTTTTTTTTTTTTTTTTTTAGACAGAGTCTCGCTCTATCGCCAGGCTGGAGTGCCGTGGCGCGATCCCGGCTCACTGCAACTTCCGTTTTCCAGTTTCAAGCAATTCTCCTGCCTCAGCCTCCCGAGTAGCTGGGACTACAGGCACGCACCACCGCGCCCAGCTAATTTTTTTTGTACTTTTAGTAGAGACGGGGTTTCACCATGTTGGCCGGGATGGTCTCGATCTCTTGACCTCGTGATCCGCCCGCCTCGGCCTCCCAAAGTGCTGGGATTACAGGCGTGAGCCACCGCGCCCAGCCCGGATGGTTGCTTTTAATGTTGTATTTTCATGTCCAGGTAGGCAGTAGGACTGAGAAGGTGGCCTCACAATCATCAGGACCCCAGGTCCCCTTAATCTGGTTGCCCCATCAATCCCCAAATAGGCCTTCTGCCTCATGGTGCAAGACAGCTGTTGAAGCTCCAGCCATCATGTCTGCTTTCATCCAGAAGGGTGGAAACATTGGCATACTCTTCCCAACCTCCCAACCCACGCTTTCATGAGTGCTGCTGGATTCTGCACACACCACCTCTGCTTACAGCCCCCGTAGCCACAGCTGGGTCCCTTGGGTACTTGGAGCTGCAAGAGAGGCTAGGTCAGATCTCCACGCCAGGGGCTCTGTTTTCAGCTAAGAGCTGGACTCCTGCCGGGAGTGAAGAGGGAAGGATGCTGTTACCCGGCAGTCTCGGCATCAGGACACAGCCCTGTGCACCACCTGGTAGGCAGGCCGGGGGCAGCAATCTGCACACCACACATGTGTACGCCGGGAACCTGTGCCAAGGCTGTGCAGCAGTGATCGGGGCATGGGGGAGCCCGGGGGGAATGGGGGTCAGGGAAGGCCCCTCAGTGAGGAGACCAGAATGGGCGAGACTTGAAGGGTAGCATTTCTGGGGCTGAGCTGTGTGTACCATGGCGAGAGAGGAGCCAGCAACGTCCACGTCCCACCGTCCTCTGTGGACACATCTTGACCCCTCCAGCTGCGTGGGGCTGTGGGAGCTGGACGGTCCATCTCCTGCCTCCTCATTTCACAGGGAGGAACCCAGCAGAGGAGGGGCAAGCACAGGGTCCGAGACCAGCCCCCAGCACTCTGAGCCCAGCCCGTGTCCCCTAACCCCAGGCCCTGTCTCTGTGTCCTTACCCTCACACCTCCCCTCTCCACACACTCAGCCTGTATCGGCCACAAAGTCACAGCCCTGTGGAGTCACTGGTGAGCCCAGGGGACTTTAGTTGTTCGGCTTTTTTTTTTTTTTTTTTTGACAGGGTCTTGCTGTGCCGCCCAGCTGAAGTATAGTGGTGCAGTCACAGCTCACTGCAGCCTTGACCTCCCAGGCTCAAGCGACCCTCCCACCTCAGCCTCCCTAGGAGCTGGGACTACAGGTGCATGCTCATGTTTTTGTATTTTGTATTTTTTGTATTTGAGACAGGGTTTCACTACTTGCCCAGGTTGGTCTCAAACTCCTGAACTCCAGTGATTCACTTGCCTCGACCTCCCAAAGTGCTGGGACTACAAGCATAAGCCACCGTGCCCAGCCTCTGACAGAACTTTGAAAATGGTGTCATTCGCCATTTCTTTTAGAGTCAACAGCACACAATTTGGTTCTGAATGTATGATGCTCATGTGTCCACTGTTTGGAGTTAGACCTGGTACCTGAATGAGACCAGGATGCTTTAGGGACAGCGAATGTCGTGGATGTGTACCCTGGCGCCTGGCTTCTTGATGGACACCTTAGAAACCGTCAGGAGTCATTGGAGAGTGGGAACGAAGGCGTGAGGGACTGAGGGCGTGGACCCACCTGTGAGTGCCCACGATGAGAGGGTGAGCATGAACACAATGGTGACCGTGACAGCAGCTGCCCCCTGAATGCTCCCCTCTTCCCCTGGCAGCCACGCTCCCGGCTTCTCTTGCTGTCTAGGGGCCATGTGGCTACCCCGTGCAGGAGTGGGTGCAGCACCCCCTGCCATCCTGCCCCGAGCATCTGCCCATGGCCGGGAGGCAGAGTCGCCCAGCAGCAGTGGAGCCACAGGAGGGAGGGAACAGGCCCCAAGGCTCTCATTCTTGTCTTGGGGGTCACTGAGTCCGAGGGGACAAGGGTTGAGTGACAAGGAAAGGACAGAGTCGAAGTCACCACCCGCTGCAGGCCCTCCGCCTCCCCTTCCTGAGCTCTAGACGTCTACCTGGGGCATTTGAGGAAGGGCCATCTTGTCGCAGGAAAGAGGCCTCATCCCATCACGGAGAGGGGGAGGGACAGGGAGCTGGTGCCTAGATGAGGAAGATGAGCACATGGCAGGAGCATCACTCGAGTGTCAGGGAGGGAGAGGCGGCCACCTCTGCTGCCTCGAGTGGGCGGCCCTGGGCCTGTGGAGGGAAAGGACAGGCCTTCATCCCCCAGGCTGGGGGCAGAAAGAGCAGAAGGCTGTGTCCTGACCTTTGGGTTTCCCTGGGGGAGACCTGGTGGGCACTCGGCAGGGCAGAGGGCAGGCGCTCTCCCTCCTGACCTTGCCTCTGCAACTTCTTCGGGGAGTGAGCCAGGCCCTCCCTCGAGGGGCAGCAGCTGAAGAAAGCCTGTGCCAGGACACATTTCGCTGACGCTGCCCACCCGATCGCCTATGAGCTGCTGTGCAAAGCACATATTATCCTCTCGGTAATGAGGGTCTGTTTAAGGACAGAAGGGCCCCTCTCCCTCCTCCCTGCTCCGCTGCTTCCTCCAGCTGAGCCCCAGAAGTCCCAGCCTCCCAGCCAACCCTGGAGCCCCTTCAGCCTGGAGGCAGGGAGTGTGGTTTGACCCCAGGCTCCACCATGTGGCCCAGGCCATCAGACACCTGCCGGGAGCCTCAGCCTCCTCGTTGGTGCCATGCACACCAAAAAGTTCCCAGCTCTGTGCAGCCCACCCAGGGCCTGAGTGGGCCAGTGCCGAGGAAGCCTGAAACAGCGCCGAGCCCAGGGCCTGGCCCGCAGGGAACCCCGGAACATGCGAGCTCCTAGGGCATGTGTGGGTGAGCATTTGCCATCGACATCTTGAGTGGACCCCAAGCACCAAGGCCAGGCATGGGAGCTAAGAACACGGCATGACACCTTCAGGGTATCTTGGAGGTGGAAGAGGTGACAGACTGGTCAAAGAATCACCGCTTGGCCATGAGTTTGTTGTTAGAAGGTGATATGAGGAAACACTACATGCTGCCCGGGGTGTTGGAGAGGTTTCCCGGAGAAGGAGCATTTGGGCTGGGTGCTGAAGGATGAGTAGGAGTTTGCCAGGCAGGAACAGTGTGGCTCTAATGTGACTGCTGGAGAAGGTGGCCACATCTACCTCCTGCATCACTTTCTGCCCCAACTCCTATTCCAGACATGGCATGTAGGGACTTGCCCACACCCCCTCCCTCCCTCACCCCCCACCACTCCACATTTGCACACAAACGCGGTCCCACATGCTCACACAGGACCACAAACGTACTTACACTCCCAGAAGCTGTGCTGAAATCAGCCTCCGTGCCCACCCAGAAACCCAGAACACCCCCGGCCGCTGGGCACAGGGAAACATGGTAATGAGATGCTAATGAACTCAGGTAAAAAAGCCTAGAGAACAGCGTTTTGTTTCGCAGAATCACAACACTTTCCACTGCCGGGGACTCCCTCTCCAGCGAGTGCACTGCCAGAGCTCACGACAGTGCTGCGTGTAGGTGGAAAGCAACTGTGAGGGGTAGGGGAACCTCCTGGGTTGTTGATGGAAACAGAAGGGGTCCTCGAGGTTGCTTCTGTGTGCCCGGCCCTAGGCCCTGCCCAGCGGTGCCCCTCTACTCTCTGCTTGGCTTACATGCCTGGTCTCCCCAAGAAACTCCTGCTCGAGGCCTTCCCGGGTCACGAGTCATGCCCAGCTCACATCCAAGCCCCAGCCCAGCGTTCCAGGCCTCTGACCACAGCAACCAGCACTCCTGATTCTTCTCCGCACGCCGGCCTCCAGCTCCTGTGTTGGCACGGCCTGGGCCTCTGCCAGGAGGGTGACCTGCTCTCCTTTAAGGCTGCGCCTCTGCACACCCTCTACCACCTGCTCCAAGAAGCCTGCCTGAGCCTTCGGCCCGGCTCCAGGGCTTCCTGCAAGCTCTGCAGGCCCTACCTTCCTGCCTGCACCACACTGAACGTGTTGTCCACCCTGCCGCAAATGGAGGAACTCCTCCTTGGTGGCACCTGGCTGTGACTGCTCTCCATTGTGTGCTTGTTGGATGAATGAATTAGATAGAAGGTCAATGAATGGATGATAGAGTGGCTGAGCTGGAAGGGGTCTTGGGGATCATCTGGAATATTCTGGAGGAAACTGAGGCCCAGAGCAGGGAAGTGGCCCCCAAAGCCACCCAGCAGTGGGGGCAGAACTGAGTTCCTGGTTCCCCAGCCAGTGCGCTGCCCTCCCCACTGGATTGTGGGAAAATCCCAGGGGCCAGAGCCCTGCCATCATCGGGATAGCCTCTCTCTGCCCTTGGGGTCCCCACCGCTCTCTGCAGCCCTGTTGTCCCTTTCTGAACCAGCTGCCCCTTGGCTGAGAAATGGGCTCTGAAGAGCAGACGAGGTGCCGAGGCAGGGCCAGGCATTCTCCCCTGTGAGCTGGGACCTGTGCCCCTTCACTCTCCCCAGCTCCATAGGGCCCGGGTGTGGGGCTGGGAGGTGCCCAGCCCCAGGACAGACAAATACCTCTAGTCCCTGGGAGGTCGTGGAAGCCAAGAGAAAAGTCATCGAGGCTGGATCTCACTGGGGTGCTTCCTTGGCCTGCGTGTCAGGAGCTCCCAGGATACCAGGGGCCATGGAATCGGTCTCTAGCCCACTGGCAGCACGCATTTCTGGGTGGAACCGGCCTGACCGCCCAGGCCTCTCCCTGTGTTTTCATCAAGGTTGCAGGGAGAGAACTCACCACTATCATGAAGACAGATCAGCAGGGCGGACCCAATGCTGCTCCCCTGTGCCACGTGGGGAAAGGCCCAGAAAGGAGCAGTCACCACCCTAGACAAGCATCCAGCCCCTGGCAGAGCTGGCCATGCCCAGGTGATGTCAGTGGTGGTGCCAGGAGGCCAAGGGAGAGGGTGCCTAGGCGGGCCCAGCCCAAAGGGGCACAGCTCTGAGCAACACTGGTGTTTTGCTGTTTTTCCTTTTCCCACCTGGAAAATGAGTGCTTTGGCTTCAGTTCTGATTCTCAATGTGGGGCACCATCCCTGAGTCTCCCGGCAGGGGGTCAAACCAGGTAGCCTCTCGCCCAGCCCACGTTGCCCCTCAGAGAAGCAACACCACTGTGGGAGGTCTTCGTTGCCTGCCCACCCAGGAGTCCGGGACCCCGATGCTCATCCCTGCTGGGGCCTGGCTCCAGCCCTGCAGACCCAATCCGCTGCACTGCCTCATGGAGCCCAGGGGCAGCCTGGGACACTGCTGCTGCCTCCCTGGGCCTCAGTTTTCCTGTAGGTGAAGTCTGGTGGGCCCTGGCCTGGAGCAGGGAGAAGCAGCCAGGAAAGTGCCAGGCATGACTCCAGCGGAGCAGGGCTCTCGGTCTGGTAGGCCAGGGCTGCAGGGGAGGGCGGGGCTGGGGGACCTGGAGGTTGGAGGGCGCTGTTGGAGCCTCCTCTGACCTCAGATCCCACGGCTTCCTCCCAGCCTCCATCTGGCAGTTGGGGGACAGGATACCTCCCCTTCCCCACTTCCGTCTTCTGACTTCCCTCCTCCCCGTTTTTCCTACCAAGCTATCAGAGCATGCCCCACAAACTTCGGGGTGTGATGGCCTCCTGGGGTGTTCGCAAAGCTGTAGTATGAGATTCTTACCCTGCTGAGGTCCCTCCCTAAACGCATCCACCCTGCCCCCACAAGCACACACACCACACATTCACACACTCCTGCATTGCACACAAATGCAGACACTCACATGCAGACACCCACACGCATTCATGCACACCATACACACATGCACACACACCACACATTCATAACACTGCTCCTGAAATGCACACACATGCAGACACCCACACACACCACACACATGCACACACACCATACACACATTCCTGAAATACACGTGTACAGACACCCCACCCCCTACACACATGCACACACATGTTCACACTCCCTCACATGCACATATGCAGACATACAGTACATGCGCGCACACACACATTCTCACGCATACACACACATGCACAGACATGTACACACACAGCATGAGCAACACAGACACAGTCTCACACACATGCAATGCTCTCTCACACACAGACATGCCTGCTCTCTCACACATGCACACACTCCCTCACACGCAGACACACATGTTCATACACATTCCCACATTTCATCACATGCACACACATATTATCACGTGTATGCACACTCCTTCATATTTACAGACACAAGTGTTTTCACGTGCACACACTCCCTCCCGTGCAGACACACATGTTCTCATGCACATGCACATGCTCCCTCACACACACAGACACACGTGTTCTCACACATACAGACACTCCCTCACATGCACAGACACACGTGGTCTTAATGCACATGCACACACTCCCTCACACCCACAGACACGTGTGTTCTCACACACATGCACACACTCCCTCATATGCACTACACACATGTTCACACACAGGTGCATGCTCTCTCACATGCACAGAGGAGAGGAGGGGACCTGCCTGCAGCTCCCCTTTCAATCAAGGAAGAACCAGCTCCTGCTGGACCTGTTTAAGGAGGCTGGGGTGAGGGGAGAGGCCCTCCTGGGGCTGTGGGCGGCGGGACAGCCTTCAGGAGAGGAGGTGACTCTGCAGCTCCGTGTGACCCCACGATTCTCTGGCATGGAGGACTCCTCCTCCCTTCCTCCCCCTAGTGTGTGTGGAGCTCACAGGACAGAGAGAGGCCTGGGGCAGGGCTTCAGGCTGTGGGGACCCAGTGGGTAGGGGGTAAAGGGGGGTACCCCCAGTGGCAGCGGTGGGGGACAGCAGCTGAGGGCCACGAGCCTGTCTGAGCTACTGGGTGGTGGCCTGCCCCACAGCCTGGCCTCACCCAGGTGAGACTCAGCTTCTGAAGACACAGGGAGCTCCATCCCTGGGCGCAGACAAAAGTCTCAGCAACCTGAGATCAAACCTCAGCTCTCCTTTGCTGTGTGACCTTGAACAAGTCACTCTGCCTCTCTGGGCCTCACTTTCTTGTCCAGGAAATGGGCTCTTGAGACCAACCATGTGGACATATGTCTGCGAATCCTGGCACAGTTTGGGGACCGTGTGTGGGATTTTGGGTTTTCCAAACCCCAACCCCAACCTGGGTACCTCCTGTCCACCCTGTGAGGTCGGCCTCCAGGCCCCGTCTTCCATCCACGCTTTGACAGATGTGGGGAGGCCTTCCCATCTGTGACAGGGTCAGGGACCATTCCTGTCTTGTCCAGCGGCTGCTGGGGGGTGAGGGGCAGGAGGTGCTCTGAGCACTGTGGCATCATCCCCATCTAGTCCCTTACCCTGGGCATGCAAGGCCGTGCTGTCCCATCAAGGACCTCGACCCAGGCACTGGGGGGCAGCAGCGACCAAACCCAGCAAAGCCCCTGCCCACGTCCTACCCAGAGCAGACACTGGGAGCGACCGCAGCCACCCGCCCTGAGTCTCGCTCCCATCTCAGACGGGAAAACGGACATCAGAGTCCCCAGCAGAAGAAAAGACGCCATTTGTGCCTGGCACCAGAGCTGAGAAGAAAGAGGGGGTCCCAGACCATGCAGGCGAGGGGCGCGGGTCTGCCCTGGGGGAAGCTGGGGACCCGCCGCCCCTCTGTCCGGTGCCCCTGCCCCCGGGTGGGCTGCTCAGTGGCCTCTCCCGGGTGACGGTGGGCCAGCGCCGGGGGCGGGAGGCGCTGGGAATATTGACTGTATTTGGTGATCATTGCTGTATTTATAGGGCTCGATGAAGATAAAAATAAAGTGAGGAGGAGCCGCGTGAGTCACTGCAGCACTTCGCAGCGTGGTCTCTGCCTCCCAGCCGCTGCAGAGCCTGGGGTGGGATGGGTAAGGGGGCAGGGGCCAGAGCCCCAGACAGGGCTGGGCCCAGGACAGCCGGCCGGCCAGCTGGGTGTCAGTGGAGCCCTGTGCTCCTGCGCTGGCAGCCAGCACCCACCAAGCTTGGAGCAGGGTCTCCCCCGGCGTGGCCCCTCTGCCTCCCATCCCCAGGCCGCCTGCATAGCCGGAGTCAGGTTCAGCGGGGTCCTGAGGTAAGAGAAATGCCCAGGGTCCTGAACTCTGGGCAGGATCTGTCCTCCAGCCCTCCTCTGAGAACCTCCCTGGCTTTAACTGTCCCCTTCCAGCATCCCACGGCATGGGTCCCTCCACGTCACAGGGCTACTGCGAGGGTTTTACACACTGCCAAGGGCTGTGCCGATGCTGGGATGTGTGTGGTCCTCCCTGTCTGTGATCCTCCCTGTGTGGGCTCCCCCGGCCCAGGTCCTCCCAAGAGCCTGGCTCTTCCATCGGCTGCGTTCCGTCCTCTATTTTTGCTTTGAGTTCAGCTGTCGTAAGTCAAGCCCACGTGAGCCTCAGGCTTCAGTGGGACAAGGGAGCCGCAAGCAGCCGCTCAGCCCTCTGCGGAGAGCCGTCCCGGCTGGCAGAAGCCTCAGGAGAGCTTGCTTTCTGGCTCCAAGCCTGTCCCCTGCCCGGCCCTGGACTTCGAGTGGCCTCCACGGAGACCCTGCTCCCACTGCTAAGTGTCACCTGCTGCCAGCTCCTAGCTGGGTCCCTCGTGGGGTGTGGCTTTTAACTGGAAGGAACTTTCTCCCTGCCCCCCGTGGCAGCCTAGCCCCAGGGACTGGCCGATGTAGTCCTGGACCCCTCACCCAGGTTGGCACAGCTCTGCAGGACCATCCCAGCTCCAGGGCCCCAATGGGGCTGGCCGAGGCCCCAGGACAACAGCGCCTGGTCCATTCTCCCCCTCTGCCTCCTCACAGGAGATGCTCCTACCAGCTTTCCCCAGTAAACGTCTGTCAGGCAAACGCCCACCTCAGAATCTGCTCCAGGCAGAAGCCCTCTTTCCCACAAGGACCCCATTCTGTGTGAGTTGGGTGGACCCTTCCTGATATCCCCGAGGTCGGGGACTCTCAGCCTTTTCTGACACATTCAGCTGGGGCTGCTGCATCAGTGGACATGGGTCTTGAAGGCCTGGTGCCACCAGCTTGCCTGCCAGCAGGTAGGAGCTCATTGGAGAGCTGGGGAGCAAGATGGGACCCCCATCCCCCATACAAGCTGCTGGATCCACCCAGACCTGCAGCTAGTTGTTTCAGGGAATGCATGGGGATCCCAGTTCCTTGTTGCTTGAACAGGCTTGAGTTGTGCTCTGCTCCCTCTGAGCGGAGATCTGTACCTGGCCCTGCTATGGTGAGCTCTGGGGAGTGGGGCCTGCTTGGAAGCTAAAGGGTTTCCTGGGCCCCATGAGGCAACACTGCTCAGGGCGCACGAGCCACAAGCCATCACAGCCCATCACCCCAGCTCCAGGAAGCAGTGCTGGAGGGTCTGGCCATCAGCTGACCACGGTCCCATGGCGAGGCCCTGTAGGAGTCCCCGACGGAGGGACAGAGCCATGTAGGAGGGGATGTGGCCATTGCCAGAGCTGCCTTCGCTCCCTGGGTGGAGTGGGAGCCCCAGGAGCCCCAGGAGCCCAGGTCTGCACAGGGCAGAGGGGGCAACAGGGACAGTGGAGGGACACGGAGAGCAGGCTGTGCTTGGCCAGTGCGCCAGCTGCACCATGGCGGGCCCCCATCCCCTCTGCTTCTATGGCAGCCCCGCACCCCAGCAGGAGGAGTGTGACTCTGCTCCTACTGTGTTGAGTGACTGAATGAGAGAAATTCGCAGCCCAGGAGAGAAGCCAGAGCCAGCTGGCCATGGAGCCCCCCTGCCTCACTGCAGGCACCTGGGTACACTCTGGATCAGCCCCTGATGCTACGGATCCGCCCCTGATGGGGGATTTGTCACTTCATTAGCATGAACCAGGGGAGGTCCAGCTCCTCTCAAGCCCTGCAGCCAGACCTGCTGGCCCCAGGCTCACCTACCTCCCTGGTGACCCTCTTTCTGCCTTAGGGACCTGGGTGTCCTGCCCTGCCAGGCAAAGTGGCCGTGGTGCTGAGGTGGGAGTTGGATGACCATGTCCTGCAGCGCTGGGCAGAGTCCTCGGGAAATTGCGGTCCATGCAGTGGTGCTGGCTCCCCTCATCTTACAGAGGGGGAAACTGAGGCCGGAAGGGGCAAAGTGACCCAGCCCCACAATAGACAGCCCAGGCCTCCCCAGAGGCCTCGAGCCCCCCAGGTCAGGCTGCTCAGAGCCCAGGTCCTGGCTCTTCTGGGCCACAGCCTCTGCCAACCCTCATGCTCTCCCTGCAAGGTGGGGATGGGATGCTCCAGGGCGGGGGTATGGACAGCACAAAATCCCGTGGCTGGGCAGAAGTGTGGCCACACCTGGGAGGTAAGAGTGCGGCTCTGAAGGAGAGAAGGAGCTGAGCCATGCTGGAATGGTGTCGAGGAGACCTAGAAGTTGGGGACTAAGAGGTCAAGAGGGCGTGGGGCAGGTAGGGGTAGCAGCAGGTGCAGCAGGTGCAGCGGGGCCATGGGGCTCCGGGGGGCGCTGCAGGAGGAGACAGTGTGGAGCTGTGGTGTGCAGGTGAAGGCTCTTCAGGCCGGGAAGGCCACAGTGTGCAGGTGGAGAAGGCTCTTCTAGCCGGGGAGGCCACAGGACAGACACCTTCTTGGCTCCTGGGCCTGAGTCCCAGAGCCAAGCCTGGAGGCAGGGGTGTGCTGTGTCACCAGGACCCTTTGCTCTCCCTTCCCCTCCATGGAGGCCCATTCTCACTTCACCTTCCCTGGTAGCCTCACCATGGTTCTTGAGGTCTGGAAGCCTCTCTGAGTCTCTGTCTTGTGGAGGGTGGGAGCCCCCACTGGGGCACTTCGGGGCCCTGCCCTCACCACCGTCCCAGCCAAGGGACTTTCTGGGTGGCAGAGCATGGCAGAGGCTGATCTGGCCACAGGGTTTGTTTGTAGTGATCTAGAGGCAAGAGAAGCCCCAGGAGAAATAAAGTCCTGTGTCCGGCTCCTGCCTGCTGAAGAAGAAGAAGAACTTGCAGCCAGGAAGCTGGGGAGACTGCCTGCTAAAACCAGAGTTATCTCCATCTCCACAGGATTTAGACCAGACCCAAGGCCTTGTACAATAATATTCAAATTTTCCAGGAGACGATCCAAAATGACTTGGCATATGAAGGACAGGAAAATTACAACTTGTGTTTTGCCTACAATAAAACAATAAACAGAAGCCAACTCAAGACGGCACAGTTGTTAGGATTCAAACAAAGATGTAAAAGCATCTATTATAAAAATGATCCAACAAGTAAAGGCAAACACTCTTGAAATAAGTGGAACCAGAGAAAAGCTCATTGAGGCGAGAGAGAGAGAGAAACAAGAACCAAATGAAAACATTGGAACTGAGAAGTGCACAAGGAAAACAGAAACACTCACGGTAGGAGCTCAACAGCCAGATGGAGACAACACAGAAATTAGTGAACACAAACATGGCTCCATAGAAAGCATCCAGTGTGAACCACAGAAGAAAGAAAGAGTAAAAGGCCCGTGGGACCTGTGGAATGATATCGAAGGTCTAATGTTCATGCAATCAGGGCCCACAGGGAGGGGAGAAAAGAGTACAATTCAGAAAGAAAATAGTGTAACACAGAAAGAAATCTTTGAAGAAATAATGGTTGCAAACTTCTCAATTTTGGTAAAAACATAATCCTACAGACACAGAAGACCAGTGAACCCCAACCAGTACAAATCCAAAGAGATTTATTCCCAGACACATCAAATCAATCTTTGATAAACTGAAGACAAAGAAAAAAAAATCCTGAAAGCAGAAAAAAAGTAATGAATTATTTATAAAGGGAAAAATTCTCCAAATGACTTTGGATGTCTCATCAGAAAGCACAGAGGCTAGATGGAAGCAGAGGGAAATTTTCGAGATGAAAGGAAAGCACTGCAGTCTGGAATTCTATACCCAGTGAACAGCCTTCAGGAGTCACGGTGAAATACAGGCATTCGCAGATGAAGTGAAACTAAGTGAACTATCTTTCTGTACTATTTTTGCAACTTCCTGTGAGTCTATCATTATTTTGAAATAAAAAGTTAAGGGGGAAAAAGGGCAAAAGACATCAACAGAGTTCAAGAAAGAGGATACTTGGATGGTAAATAAGCACATGAAAAGATATTCCACATCATTCTTCATTAAGGAAATACAAATTCAAACCACAAGGAGATACTATTCCACACCTATTAGAATGGCTAAAATACAGGAGTAGTGGCGTGCACCTGTCATTCCAGCACTTTGAGAGGCCGAGGTGGGCAGATCACCTGAGGTCAGGAGTTCGAGATCAGCCTGGCCAACATGGAGAAACCCGTCTCTACTAAAAATACAAAAATTAGCCAGATATGGTGGTGCATACCTGTAATCTCAGCTACTCGAGAGGCTGAGGCAGGAAAATTGCTTGAACCCAGGAGGTGGAGATTGCAGTGAGCCGAGATCTCACCACTATACTCCAGCCTGGGCAACAGAGCAAGACTCCGTCTCAAAAAACAAAATAAAAAAACAGAATGGCTAAAATTAAGAAAAAAATACTGACTGTACTAAGTGCTAGCAAGAACTCAAGGCAACTGGAACTCTGTCACATTATGATGGAAATGCAAAATGGCTCAGCCACTCTGGAAGACGGTTTGGTGGTTTCTCCGCGAGTTAGACATGCGTTTGCCTCAGGGCCCAGAAATCCCATGCCAGATACTCACCAAAGTCAAGCAGACTTATGTTCACAAAACCCTGCACACAAATGTTGGTAGCACCTTTATTTGTAATAGCCCCAAATCAGAAAGTACCCAAATTTTTGCACAGGTGAGCAAATTAACAAGTTATGATCCATCCCAATACTGAGAAATAGAGCTCAGCGACGAACAGACACAGAAACACACTTCAGGGATGTGCCACAACACAGTGGTTGCTGACGGTTCGTGCGACTTCATCCACGTGATGTTCTCAGAAAGGCAGGTCTACAGCAGCGGAGAACACGCTCACAGTTGCAGGAGGCAGGGGCGGGGCGAGGCACAGCTGGGAGCCGGAGGCATGGGGCAGGGGAAGACACTGTTCTGTGTCCTGACTATGCCGATGGTTACACATAAGCACAGGCTGGGCACGGGGCACACACCTGCGATCCCAGCACTATGGGAGGCCGAGGCAGGAAGATCACTGGAAGGAGTTCAAGACCAGCCTGAGCCACATAGCAAGACCCCATCTCTACCAAAAAATTGTGCGTATAAACCCACAGAACTCCACATGTGAATTAAATTTTTTTAATTGTCTGAGATGAAGGCCTCAGAGCCAGAGAAGGACTGGAACCCAGGGATGGCCAAGCTTCAGGAACATTCCTCAGGGGAGCATTTGGGGCAGGGGCTGTGATGTCATCATGATGACATGATTGATGGTGACGCTGGCCCAGCAGACTCAGCAGCTAGCCCTGAGCACCCCTGACACTGGCTTTCCTCCTGTCCTCCACCTTTCCGCCTTCTCACCCTGCTCTGTCTTCCCTGCCGGGCTCTCTGAGAGCAGGGCCGCCCTCCCCTAAGACCAGAAGCTCTCCATAGTAAATGAGGAATGGGATCTGGGGTTTATTAAGCACCTACTCTCCACTGGCCCCTGCCAGGTCCTCGAATGGCACCTCACTTATCTGCACATGCTCAGGTGGGGATGCTTGCCCCACTTTACTGGGATCAGAGACTGAGCCAGAGGGCAGGGGTGGGTCCAGGAGGGGCTGGGTTTGGATGCAGGGCCACCTGAAGTCAGTGGTCACCCTCCCAGTGTCCAGCTCCACCCTCAGACTGGTTCTTTACCAACACTGTCCACCAGCCACCTGCATCCACAGTGCCTGGGGCCAGCACAGCCAGGGTGCTGGGCGGGAGCCTGAAACCGACACCGGCGCTCCTCAGGTCCTCTGCAGACCCTGCATAGTCAGGGAGAGGGAGGGACCAGGGAGGGAGCTGGCTTTGCACCCACAGGCACTCTGGGACGGGAGGCCGGGCTCAGGCGCCTGTCTGCCGATTGCTCTCGTGTAGCAGTCAAACTGGATTATGCTAAAAACTTGCTCCCCGCTGCCGCAGAGGACCTGTTAATTAATTAAATGACACTTCGGCTCCCTGCATGGCCACTGAGTGAGAATGATTGCCCGTGGCTCTTAGGATCTGGGGCGAGGCAATGAGGGCAGGATGTGGCAGGGTGGGTGGGGTTGGGGGGCTGGCTGGGCAGGGCAGTGTGGGTGGGGCTCGGGGGGCTGGCTGGGCAGGGTAGGGTGGGTGGGGTCAGGCTGCCTGGGGGCTGGCTGGGCAGGAAAGGCAGGTGGGTGGGTGTGGAGGCCAGGGAGACCAGCCCGTGGACACCCAGTAGGCACTGGCCCCAGGACCCTGGGCCTTCCTGCCCACTTTGTTTTCCCTCCCATGTCCACGGCAGGCCACCCTTCCCTCATCTGGACAGCCCACCTTGGGCTGCTGTCGCAGTGACGCCGTCAGGTGGTCTGCAAAGCACAGGTCCTGTGCCCGCCGGGGGGGTCTTCCCTGTCCTGGCCTGCCCTGCCTCCTTCCTGCCCAGAGTATCTGAAGAAGGGATCCCGTAGCTCTCTCTGCATCTGTCCGTGTCTATGTCCTTGCCACCCCCGCCCTGGGTCCAAGGCTGGTCTCCCCTGCACAGACTGTGAGTTGACCAGGAGTAGGACAGTGTATGTGTCACCTGAGTCCACGGCCCACAGAAGGCAGCCACGTGCTGGGCGCTGACCTCCAAGGGCAGGCCCTGTGCTGGGTGGTCTGGCCTCTAATAGTCCAAACGTTAGAGGTGGCATCTGTAGCACGAGCTGCCAGTGGCCCCTGGGGAATAGCATCCTGGGTCTTTAGCGGGGTGAGTAGTTTCAAGAATAAAGACTTCACTTCCCAGCCTGCCTAATTTCTGAGCAATGGGATGCATAGGAAGCAGTGTGTGCAACTACAGGGTTTCCCTTAAAGAGCAGTAAGCTGCTCTTCTCCTCTGCTCCTTTCTGATGGACAGAAGGTGGGTGTGACAACTGGAGCAACAGCAGTCACCTTGGACCATGAGGTATATGACACAAGATGAAGAGGAACCGTGTGGGGTGCAGGTGAAGGCTGGGGATGCTGGCTTCATCCTGCTCCGTGGAGTGAGCCACTGTGAAGACCAAGTCAACACGCCAGGAAGAGGCGAAGCATGGAGAATCAGAGGAGCAGAGCGCAGCGCCTCACACTTCACCCGGAAACCGCAACACCACCAGGCTTTGCATTGCTTGGGCTAATCCACTCCCTTTGTGGTTTCAGCCAGCTTGAGTTGGGTTTTCTGTTACAGGCCTCTGAAAACTTCCCAACATACACAGTGGGAGAGCCATGTGTCTCAGCTGGCCTGTGAGTCTGGGGCACCCATACAGACTTCCCAGAGGGGTCTCACTGGGGGACAAGTCCTGAGAGCAGTAGGAGGGCTGGTGTCCCTGGACTGAAAACCTGGCAGCCCTGGTTACCAAGCCCAGGGCACTTTGCCAGGCTCCATCTGGCACAATTTAAAATTCTCAGGCAGTGTGGCACACTTTCCCTGGTACTGTGGAGGGCACATCTTCCCTGGCACTGTGGAGGGCACAGCCTGGCCTCTGCGGACCCTTCAAGTTTAGTTTCTGCACTCCCAGCTTTCCCAGGGCCACCTTCCTGTGACCCCATGCACACAGGATACGCACACACATGTACATTTGCACATAGACACGTGGGGTGTATGTGCCTTGTGTGTTTATAGCCAGGGCCCATGCCTGCACCCCGTGTGTGTATCACATGCACTGTGCACCTGCGTGTACACTGTGTGCGCGTGGCGAGGTGTGCACAGGCACTCATGCTCTTAGGCGTGTCTGTGCACACACACACGGCGCATACTTGCGTGTGCCTGTGTATACAAGTGGGTGCACGTGTGTGTACACAAAGTGTCTGCATGCTGTATGAACAGCTGCACTTCAAGTGTACTCATGAATGTGTGTATACACACCTGTACATGCCCATGCATACACCTGGTGCACACTCATATACACATGAGGGTGTACCTACAGGCATACACCAATACACCCTACTCTTCATACAGATTTAGTGGAGACAGAAGTGCAGGGGGCATGGGGCGAGCCAGGGTCCAGCCAGACCTGAAGGAAACCAGCTGACACCACCAGAGAGGGCCGTGCCGGCCTCCGCCGTCTGTGGCACAGCTTGCAAGGCTCCCAGCAGCCTTGGGTTTAGCTATGGCTGGGGGCAGAGGCCGGGAATCCAGCTACAGGTGCCCATGCCCCAGGCTGTGCAGGACCTGAGCCAGTCCCCAGGCAACCCCAGCATCACGCCTTCCACCTCTGCAGGACGGGCCTCTCCTTCTCACCCTACCTTGACTTCTGACTGAAGACAGGAGACTTCAGCAGGCAGGGAGATTTCCGTGTCCGCGGGTGGTGAGGCTTCAGAGCTGGGGTTGGGGCATAGCGGGTAGAGGGGCTGGTGGGGCGGAAGCCCAGGGGAGTGCTGGCGAGGTGGCCAGCAGGCTCTGGATCTCTGCTCTGGGAGAGAGAAGGGGGCTCCTCTCTGGGGCCCAGCAGGACCTCAGCTTCACAAGAGTCTCTTTCCCTCTAACCCAGATCTCCTTTGTCCCACAATCCCAGTGTCTGTGTCAGCCAACCTGATGCTGACCCTGTGACTGCCATTGGCGCTGGTGAGGCCCCATGCTTGGGGGTGCATGGTGGTTGAAGGGAGGGAAGGTGTGCAACACAGATCAGCCCCAGGCACTGCTGCTCCTCATGGTCAGGGACAGGAATAGGGGCAGGAGACAGCCTTGTGTCTTTTCCGCCTTCTATTTTTGGGGGAACAACCTTCCCCACCTCTTCAGGCTTTGGGAGCTGCTGTTCTTCACACCCTCTAAATCTGGGGCCAGCAGGTCGCCAGCGGCCCCTGGCATAAGGAGGTCAGCCCAGGGGGGATGAGCTACACAAGCCATGGCCCCGTTGGTGACCCACATCGCCTGCCTGAAGCACTCCAGACACTGGAGGAGTGCAGGTTGGGGTGTGGCAGGGAGGGTGCCTCCATGGGTGTGTGCTGAGATTACATTCCTTACACACATACACACACACATACACACACAAACCCTGTGTGTACACAAGCACATCCTTAGCATACCCCTGGTGGCCTGCCCCAGCCCCTACAGACCCTGGCGAGGGATCTGGGCTCTGAGCCGTGGACACAGCGATGGCAGGGCCTGGATCCAGCAGCCCCTTCTGGCCAGGCCTGTGGTGAGCCAGCCCTGTGAAGGGACTCCTCCTCCATCGTTACCTGCGTCGTCGGCCCGAGCTCACCCCCTCCACCTGCGTCACCGCCAGCCTGCCTCAGCACGGAGCCTGCAGGCCTCATTCCCTCCCTCCCACCCCCGGGCCCTCGGTTCTTCCCACGTGGGATATTCTGGCTGCGCGCGCGTGACCATGACCGTGAGGACTGGCCCTCAAAACTGGGACCGCGGGTAACAGTGTCATCCCATCCGACGTCTCTCTCTGGCCGCCAACCACACCACACCCTCAGTAGACATGCCCAGCACCACCTTCCGGGGAGTGGCCACACCCCTGCATGTCAGAGGCCTGCCCTCCCACAGCCTCCACAGTTGCCAGGCCAGGCTCGCACCTGTGAGCTGCCAGGACTTGTACCAGAGCCCGGCCAGGCTCCCTCAGCCACCCTCTGGGTCCTCCTGGGCCCCTGGGGCAAAGCTCTACAGGCCTGGCCAGCCAGGGCTGAGCAGGCTCTGCAGTCCCCGGGGCTGGGGCCCACTCCGCTCCCCAGCGTTTCCCTTCTGCTAATTTCCTAAATGAACACTAATGTGAACCGCTTGGGCTGCCTGGGTTGGGTTTTTGTTGCCTGTTTATTTTTTTCCTCTTTGCTTCTAACTCCTTTTTCCTACCCACTAAATTGGTGCGGCGCGGGGAATTCACAATTCACCCTCCTGGCTCCCATTTCGGCACACACTCTTCTCTGCTTCCTTAATTATCTAATTTGTAATTTTTCATCTCCCCTCCCTTTCATCTCCTTCCAAACACCCCAACCAGTTAAAATAAATATGTATTTTTAATGTCGAGGCACCTAATTTAATCTGGCAGGCAATGTTCCGCAGTCACCGGCAGGCATCTCTGTCTGAGTCACATCGTGGGCCACCAGGCTTCCCGGCCCCCAGCCTGTCCTGCCGGAGGGCCGTGAGGGAAGATGGGTGGGGGCAGTGTGCCTGGGAGCCAGGCCTCAGACAGGGCAGCGGGGAAAGCCTAAGGCACTCCGATCTCACCCACCTTCCTCTCTCCAGGCTCCGTCTGAGGTGCACGGGGAGGACCTAGGGAAGGGGAGTCACCTGAGGCTGGGCAGGGAGCAGAAAGCTCACAGCCTCGCAGGCCGTGCGGTGCGGATCCTGGGCGGCACCAGGCATATTTCCAACTTGCTCCTGATTCCCCTTTGCTAGGCTTGGTCATCAGGCAGACCCTTTGCGCCGCCCCAGGGACTGCTGCCACCACGTGCATCCTCCACAGAGACTGCATCCCTCCCGTTGGGACACTCCTTCCTAGCCCCTCTGCAGCACCATCCTTGGACCTGACTTAGAGCCTTGACTAAGAGCACCACACGTGAGAGTCAAAGGGCGAGGGGCTGCACCTGGCCTGCCACCTGGCCTGCTTGGGGACAAGGAGAGCTGAGAGGACAGGGAGTCAAGAGCCCATCCCTGTGTCCCCTGGTCATCCGGAGACCTCATCCTCAAACCAGCCAACTGCTTGCCTCCTCAGAAAAGCTTTCCATGACTGGTCTGTTCATCTATCCGCCTATCCGTCCATCCATCTGTCCATCCATCCATCTATCCATCCATCCATCCATCCATCTATTCAGCTATCCATCCATCCATCCATCCATCTATCCATCCTTCCATCTATTCATTCATCCATCTACCCACCCATCCCTCCATCCATCCACCCATCCTTCCATCCATCCATCCATTCATCCATCCACCCATCCATCCATTCATCTATCCATCTATCCATCCACCCACCCACCCATCCCTCCATCCATCATCCATCCATCCATCCATTCATCTATCCATCCATCCTTCCAACTATCTATCTATCCACCCATCCATCCATCCATCCATCCATCCATCCATCCACCCATCCTTCCATCCATCCATCCATCCATCCATCCATCCAATCATCCATCCATCCATCCATCCATCCATCCATCCATCCATCCACCCATCCAGCCATCCATCCAGCCATCCATCCATCCATCCATCCACCTATCCATCCCTTCATTCATTCATTTACTCAGAGCTCATCTGGCTGAGAGAGGTGCTCTAGGGATTCAGAAACGAGGCTTGTAAGAAGGAAGCTTTCAATGTCAGGAAGTCCCAGGGTGCTTAGGGCTGGAGGCAGCGGGGCAGAGACAAGCTCTAGGCGTCAGTGTGGCTGTCTGTCCCGCCGGCCATGGCTGCTGCCCTGACTGATGCTCCTAACATGACCCCTGCACCGAGACTTGCACCAGACCAGGCCCCACCTGCCCTGCCCCAGGGTCCTCCTGCCACTCCCAGTGCCTATGGGCCTCGGGGTCTACAGGCCCTACCAGGCTCTTTCCCCAACTCCTGTCCCTGTCCCTCTCCATTTCTGTGGCCAATGAAATATTTCCCAACAGGAAATACAAATGAAAACCGCAACAGAATGTCCATCCACACCACTGGGCAGGGCTGGCTAACATGCCAAGTGTGACGCACGCCCTGTGGACGGAGAATCCACGCCAGTAAAGCTCAGGCTGCAGGTGGCCTCGGCCTGGCGCTTCTGCTCCCGCACAGCCACCCAAGAGAGTGGCGCCCCACGTACCCAAGGAGGCCCCTGTGTCGCTTGCGAGCCTGGCAGACACGGGCTGGACCCTGCACCCTGAGTTTCACCTGTTACCACCCACTTATACGGAACAGCTAGGTAGTTGAAATCCTGGGAATGACGTTTATTCCCAGAAGAGACGTTGGAAGGACTGAGGCATGTGCGAGAGCCAGAGGCATGGAGCTGCAGGCCTCACTGCAAATTAGCCTCACACACAGCATTGAGCAAAAAGTACTGAAGGGAGTGTGACTTGGGCGCCATTCACGAGTTTAGGAACCAGTGGAGCCCCTCTGTGCACTATCTGAAAGATGAATATGGAAGGGAGAGGTGAAGAAAGGGGCTTGGGAGCCAGAGGCACCATGGCAGCGGGAGGAAGGGGGAGGAGTGTGGGTCAGGGAAAGTCAGGCAGAAGATGGCAGCCTTTGGCTTTGTTCCCCTAAAACCAGAAGAGATCGGAGGCAAATATGGCCGCATGCTCAGCAGCGTCAGAGCTGGTGCCGGGCTGGCTGGGGGTGGTGTTGTCCCCATACACTTCACTGTAGTGGAAATATTTCAGAAATGTTTAAAAGAAGGAAGGTACCTGGGAACTAAGCACCGTGGAGGTGTCAAGTGCTGACAGCCCCCAGGCCCTGCCTGGCTTGCAGGGGCAGAGATGACCCTCAAGTGGAGAGGGACTAAAGGGGTGTCACGGGCGCCACGGCCGCCCAGTGCTGGAGCTGGAGTGGACTATCCTTGGAATCCCTGAAAACATCTCAGGATGCTGGTTTCCAAGGCTCTCCCCTCTCCAAGTGGAAGCCCTGCAGGAGGGAGTATGGGTCCTGCCTTTCCTCTCCATGTGGCACTGACCCTCTGCCCACCAGCAGGAAGGACTTGGTCGGCTGATTCTCAGGAAGGAGCGCCGGCCAGCCACAGCTCCCTTCTTGGGAGGGCACAAGCTACGGCTGGGTTACGTGCCTTTGGGGTTACGTGCACTCACACACACACTCACACATCCATGCTCACACACACATGTGCACTCACACACACACGCTCACACATGCACTATCAGGCACACACGCAGTGCACTCACATGTATGATTACACATCCATGAGCACACATATGTGCACTCACACACGCACTCACACGTGCTCACACATGCACAATCAGGCACACACACCTATGTGCACTCACATGTGCACTCACGTACACATACACGCACTATCAGGCACACACACCCATGTGCACTCACATACACTCACACACATGCTCACACATGCACTATCAGGCACACACCCATGTTCACTCACGCTCACTTGCACTCACACATACACATGCACTATCAGGCACACTCGTGCACTCACACTCATGTGCACTCACAAACATGCATTCCCACACACACACACATGCACTATCAGGCACACACACCCATGTGCACTCACAGTCATGTGCACTCACACTCACACATGCAATCAGGCACACTCGTGCACTCACACTCACATGTGCACTCACAAACACATGCATTCCCACACACACAGACTTACACATGCACGATCAGGCACACACACTCATGTGCACTCACACTCACATGTGCACTCACATGCTCACACATGCACTATCAGGCACACACACCCATGTGCACTCACACACACACATGCACTATCAGGCACACACACTCGTGCACTCACACATGTGCACTCAGCCACGTGCACCCTCTTGCACACACATGCATCCTTGCACACTCAGGCATGCCCTTTCACACACACTCGCATGTGCACTCTTGCACCCACGTTCCTCTCTCTGCCTGCTCCCAAAATACCCCAGGCTTTCTTTTGTCTCATCTTCTGTGAGAGTTGGAGTGGGCAGGCCAGGGCTGCTGGAGCAATAACACTGCAGATATGCCACAGCGTCAACTGCACAGATGCTTTCTGTTGCTCAGCAGGGTCGTTGTGGTGGCAGGATGGCAGGGTGGCAGGGTGGCAGAGTGGTCTCTGCCCCACAGCAACAGGACCCAGGCTCCTCATCTGTAACCTCACCAGCCCCCAGGCAGCAGGGGGTGCCTGGAGCAGGTTGGGAAGTTTCTGCAAGCTTGGCCTTCACGGCCCCACATTCCACCAGCAGGGACCAGTCACGTGGCCTCACCTAAGCCCAGTGGCGCTGGAAAATAAGAGTAGCCTGTGCCTGGAGACAGAGGGGGTCAGAGTGGTGTCACCTCCTCTCCTCCACCTTCGTGGGCACACCGTCTCTCAGGGTGACTTCATGCCCCCACCCTGATGCTTCCTCAACCCCTACCCCTGCCCAGACCCCTGTCCCAAGCACCCCGAAGATACCCATGGTGCACGCAGAAGATACCCACAGTGCATGCCGAAGGTACCCACGGTGCAAGCAGAAGATACCCACGGTGCACCCCAAAGATACCCACGGTGCACGCAGAAGATACCCACGGTGCACGCAGAAGATCCCCACGGTGCACGCCGAAGATCCCCACGGTGCACGCAGAAGATCCCCACGGTGCACGCCGAAGATCCCCACGGTGCACCCCGAAGATCCCCACGGTGCATGCCGAAGATCCCCACGGTGCACACAGAAGATCCCCACGGTGCACCTCGAAGATCCCCACGGTGCACACCGAAGATTCCCACGGTGCACCCCGAATATACCCTCGGTGGACGCAGATGTGTCCCAGGGTTCAAGCCGATTTCCCCCACGTTGCACGCAGAAGATACCCACGGTGCACGCCGAAGATCCCCACGGTGCACGCAGAAGATCCCCACGGTGCACCCCGAAGATACCCACGGTGCACGCCGAAGATTCCCACGGTGCACCCCGAAGATACCCACGGTGCACCCCGAAGATACCCACGGTGCACGCCGAAGATCCCCACGGTGCATGCAGAAGATACCCACAGTGCATGCCGAAGATACCCACGGTGCACCCTGAAGATACCCACGGTGCACCCTGAAGATACCCATGGTGCACCCCGAAGATACCCACGGTGCACATCGAAGATACCCACGGCGCACATCGAAGATACCCACGGCCACCCCTGCCCCGCACCTGCCTCCTAGCAGGTCTTGCTGCTTCGCTCCCAGTCCAGAGCAATCTGTCGGATTGTTGATCTGACCATCACCCTCTCCTTCAAACCCTATGGGGACTCCCAGGCCTAGGATAAAGCCTGAACTCCCCACACCTTCCGAGGCTGCCCCACCTGCCTCCTGCTGCCCTCTCGCCTGAGGCCTCTTCACCAGTCAGCACCACGTTGCAGTGCGTCCGCCCGTGCCCTCCAGCCTGAGAGCACAGCTTTACTGCACTCACGGAGGTTGTGGGTCAGGACTTCCAACAGGCCTGGGGGACGACTTGCATGTGGGGCCTCAGCTGCAGCCGGTGACCAGGGCCTGGATCCGGGGCCGCTCCGAGTGGCCTGGGCTTCCTCAACATATGGTGAACTCTGGGCAGCACTCTGTTCGAGAGACGACATTTCAAAGCAGCGTTAGGCCTATCGCTGATCTGAAACCATGGAGTCCGCACACACTCTCTCCCTCTCCGCACCCAGTTTCCCCAGGTTTGACGCCTTGTGTTAGTGTTGCTCATTTGTTACAACTGCTGAGCCGTTCGTACGATACGGTCGCTGAAGTCTGTAGTTCACAGTGGCTTTCATTCTTGGTATTGCGCATTCTGCGAGTTTTGACCCATCTACATGCATGCATCCACCTTTCCAGCAGCACACAGATGAGCTTCGCTGCCTTAACGGCCCCTCTGCTCTGCCCTTGCGCCCCTTTCCCCACCCCCAGCAAGCACTCCTCTCTGTGCTGTCTCCATAGTCCTCTGACGCTTTTCGGAACGCCATGTACCTAGAATCATGCAGTCCGGAGCCTTTTCCAAGTGGCTTCTTTCGCTTCGTCATATGCGTTGAAGATGGCCGCATGTATTCTCGTGGCTCGACAGCTCACTCTCTTAGTGCTTTGTGTTCCCTCACGTGGATGTACCACAGTTTGCTCATCCACTCACCTGCTGATGAGCACGATGGTTGCTTCCAAGTTTTGGCAACCATGAATAAAGCTGCTACGAACATCCGTGTGCAGGGGTTCCTGTGGACCCTGCCTTTCAGTTCACTTGGGTAAATTGCAGGACGCATGACTGCTGGACTACAGGGTAAGAGTGTGTTTAGTTTTGGGAGAGACTGCCGAACTGTCCTCCACAGGGGCTGTCTCCACTTGCACTCCCAGCAGCAGTGAGCAGGAGGTCCTGTTGCCCCACATCCTCGCCAGCATTTGGCGCTGTGGTGCTCCAGGTTATGGCCCTTTGAATAGGTGCACAGGGGCATGTCGTTGCTTTGATTTGCATTTCCCCAGTGACATGTGACAGTGAATGCTGTTTCCCATGCTTAGGTGCTATCTTGTGTCTTCGGTGAGGTATCTGTTGCGATCTTCTGCCGATTTTTAAATTGGGTTGTCTGTTTTCTTATTGTTTAGTTCTAAGGGTTCTTTGGATGTTTTCATTGTGTCTTTTATTGGGTGTGTCTTTTCCAAATATCTTCTCCCAGCCTGTGGCTTCTCTCTTGATTCTCTTGACAGCGTCTTTTGCAAAGTAGTTTTTAATTTTAATGGAGTCAGATTTTTACATGGCAGCTCTGGACTCCAAAAGTGAGTCCTCTAGTGACCAGATGGGAGCTAAAGAACGTAGGCCGTGCAGTGCCACCTCCAGCCACGCAGTCCCAAGACCGCCCAGATTCAAGGGGAGCAGAGGCAGACCCTTCCTGGATTGAGTAGGGTCCGTATCATGGGAGCTATCGTTGAAAAGCCCAATCTGCCACATTTCCAGCTACCCAAACCCTTGACAACTCCTGCCCTTCTGACAAGCACCTTCTTGTCCCCTAGAGAAAAGGGTTTCAAGGTGCCCCGGTCTCCTGGCATGTGGGTGGTCTTTGGGGGTTGCCTGCATGCCATTGTCCCCTGAGCCTGGCTGACTCTTCCAGCAGAGATCCCCACCCAGGGGATAAATCACGATTGATCTGAGCCAGAAAAGCAACCCTGTTCCCTTTCCCATGATTGGTCAGCTTGGAACATGTGATCCCCTTCTGACCAATGAAACGCAAGAGGAAGACTGGGTGCAGGGAGATCTGTCCCTGTGCTGCTTTCCTAAGGCTGCTGCAGCCAAGTACCAAGCTCAGAAATTCATCCCCATTGCTCCGGGGGTGCTGAGTCCAAGATCCAGGCGTCAGCAGAGTTGGCTTCTCCGGAGGCTCTGGGGAGGGATGTGTTCCCTGTCTTCTCCCTTCTGGAGGTTGCTGGCAATCTTCTGTGATCTATGGCTTCAGATGTATCATTTCAGTCTCTGCCTCCATCTCCACGTGGCCTCCCTGAACATCTGTCTCTCCACGTGGCCTCCCTGAGCATCTCTCTGCGTGGCCTCCCTGAGTGTCTGCCTGATCATCAGCCTCTCTGTGTGGCCTCCCTGAGCATCTGTCTCTCTGCATGGCCTCCCTGAGTGTCTGCCTGAGCGTCTGTCTCTCAGCGTGACCTCCCTGAGTGTCTGTCTCTCTGCATGGCCTCCCTGAGTGTCTGCCTGAGTGTCCACCACTCTGCGTGGCCTCCCTCAGTGTCTGTCTCTCCATGTGGCCTCCCTGAGTGTGGCTCTCTGCGTGGCCCTCCTGAGTGTCTGTCTCTCCACGTGGCCTCCCTGAGTGTCTGCCTGAGTGTCCATCTCTCCGCGTGGCCTCCCTGAGTGTCCATCTCTTTGCGTGGCCTCCCTGAGGGTCCATCTCTCTGTGTGGTCTCCCTGAGCATCTGTCTCTCTGCATGGCCTCCCTGAGTGTCTGCCTGAGTGTCCATCTCTCCACGTGGCCTCCCTGAGTGTCCATCTCTCTGCATGGCGTCCCTGAGCATCTGTCTCTCTGCGTGGCCTCCCTGTCTCTCCACATGATGTTCTTTTTGCAAAGCCATCAGTTGGCTGGGTGCAGTGGTTCATGCCTGTAATCCCAGACCTGTGGGAGGCTGAGGCGGGCAGATTGCTTGAGCCCAGGAGTTTGAGACCAGCCTGGCCAACATAGCAAAACCCTCTCTCTACAAAAAATTAGCCAGACGTGGTGGCATATGCCTGTGATCCCAGCTGATTGAGGGCCTGAGGCGGGAGGATTGCTTGAGCCCAAGAGGTCAAGGCTGCAGTGAGCCAAGATTGCACCATTGCACTCCAGCCTGGGCAACAGAGTGAGACCCTGTCTCAAAAAGAAAGAAAAAGACGGTGGCATTGTATTGGGGCTCACCTACTCCAGCGTGACCCCACCTCAACTCTATTTCCAAATAAGGTCATATTCTTAGGTACAGGGATTGGGACTTCAACATATGAATCTTTTAGGGGCACAGTTCACTCATAACCTCCCCTCTCGTGGTGCCCCCACACCTGCCTCCAAGATGGCCTGACATTCCTCTCAGCTACCCCTGAGAAGCGGGAGACGTGAAGCAGAAATCCCTTTGCCTCCTTTCTTCCCTCTGTGCTCTAGAGGTGGTAGTGGGAAGATGTGATGCCTGGAGCTTGGCAGCCATTTTGCCACCCAGTGCCACCCACCTGAGGAAAGGGGGAGAACAGATGGAGCCCCAGGGGCGCCGTGATGTAGAGGAGCTGAGCTCCTCCTGAGACTGCCTCCCTCTGCATTTCTTGGGAAGGGAAAAGGCAGGCCTCTGAGCTTAAGCCTTTCCTCCTTGACATTCAGAAGAGGGTGCAGGGATGCCCTGGGCTCACGGGGTCATGGGGACTTGGGTTCATGTCCAGGATTCTCCAATCATAGCTATGCACCTTCAGGGAGGTCACCTCCCTGCCCAGTGCCTCAGCTTCCTCCACAATGGGGGCCTCATCTCTACCTCCAGGCTTCCCGGGCTCTGCCAAGCACACTGTTAGCTGCGGGTGTCTTACATCACAGGCGGTTCATCAGGCACTGCCTCCCTAGTGAACGTATGCCCAGAGCTGGCAAGCCCCTCTGTGGCAGGTGGGGTGGCGGGGGTAGGGTGGGGGTGGGTGCAGAGTTCAAGGTCTGGCTCCGGTACTTACATCTGGGGACCCTAGGGCCGGCCTCGGCTCTCCTTTCTATAAGAGGGACAGATGACAGCTCTGGTGTAGGTACACCTCAGTGTCAGCACTGTTGATACAATGAGGGGACCCAGTGAGGACATGGGACCGCCTCAGCGGAGGCCCTGCTGGCACAGTGGATAGGAGATAACCACAGCCCCGCAGGGTGGGAGACTGCCTTGGAGGCTCAGGGAATTCGGGGAGGGGGTTTCGGTCCTCTGACCCAGGCTCCGCCCCACCCTCCCCTGAGTCACTCTCAGGCTTCAGGGTTGTGAGGACTTCTGGGCCCCACCCCCAGAACATCACCCCATGCCCCCAGGGGTCTGACGCCTTCCTCTGAAGGGCTCCAGCGTGGGGTTGTGTGTCTCCTGTCCTCTGTCTACCCAGACTGGTCACCCCACCTAGTGACTGCTGAAGCCCTGGTGGGGCTTAGACATCAGAGCCTGGGGTGTGGACACTCAAGAGGGGCTGAGGGTCTCCTACGGATGCCCGGGGTCTCTGTGCTAAGCGTGGCACAGGGTGTCTTGTTGGGGAGTGCACACTGTTGAGTGGTGGGCCTGAGGCAGCTCAGGTTGGGAGAGAACACGGCCTCCCCCTGACTCGCTGTCCACGCCACTTGGAGGCCACCATGCACCGCGTGTGAGCAGGTAAGAGTGCAGGGCCAGCGAGCCCCACCTCCAGCCTCCACACCTGTTGGTGCTTCAGTCTCTCTGATTGCATTGATTTTCACTGCAGTGTTTATTAAACGCTTAATCTCCCTCCACTGAGAGCTCCCAGAGCTGGCTTGGCATCCCCTATTCCTAGAGCTCACTAAGCTCCGACGGGAGCCTGGGGGGAAGCCTTACTCCAGGGGCAGTGGCCTGCACGGGCCCTGAAGTCCACACAACCTCTGCTTTGGGAACAAGAGCTATGCGGATGAGGTGAAGGACCTGCTGGTGTGGGCAGGATGCCAAGCCTGAAAGAGGGGCATGATAAATACTAGATGAATGGTGGCAGTTGGTGCCCATCCTCAGGGTTTAACCAGCATATCCAGAGGCTCAGGGCTCAGTCAGTGATCAGGGATCAGGACCAGTATATGCCCAGAACCAGGGCTCAGTCAGTGATCAGGGTTCAGGACCAGTATGTGCCCAGAGTCAGGTTTAGTCAGTGATTAGGGATCAGGGCTCAGTCAGTGATCAGGGATCAGGACCAGTATGTGCCCAGAGTCAGGGCTCAGTCAACGATCAGGAATCAGGATTAATGTGTGCTCAGGTGGTGACAAGAGATCAGAGCTCTCTAGAAGAGGGTCGGGCCTCAGCCGGGATGTGGTGAGGACTGGAAACAGTGCTCTGAAGTGTTTTGTGCCGTTCTTGGCCCAGGAGGTTACATTCCCCAGGCCCAGGTAACATTTCCCTTCTTCTTCCCTTTCTGCCCAATCTTAAAGACTCTCCTCCAAGAATAAGTCCATGACTTGGGCCCTGCAGTGGTCCTGGTCCTTGGTCATGCGTGACCTTGAGCAAGACACATGACCCCTCTGAGCCAAGGTTCTTCTATGGAATGGGACCATGCCGAGCCACCTCTGCTAACGGCCTTGAGGGCAGATGGGGACCGGGAGCAAAGACAGTTTGGTCAGCACAGCTGCTGAGGAAATGTCAGGAGAATGCACAGCCAGTTCACAATTTGCAGAGGTCTCGAAGGCCCCCAGGGAGCCCTGCCTTGGGAGCCCGTAGCCCCACTGGCTGCCCGGCTGGTGCCACCTCGCCTCTCCCTGACCTGCGTCTCTGCATAGTCCCACACGGGTGTTAGGAAAATCCGCCAATCATGCCTGGCTCTCACAAGGAGAGCTGTGAAAATGAGCGGTTGAAAATAGCCTGAAAATACCCCTTGCCCTGCCTCCTCCTCCTCTCCCAGAGCGGGCAGGGCAGGCAGAGACGGCACCTGCAGAGTGGGCTGGGCCACTTGGGTTACATAAACTTGGCCGTGGCCTCGGGAGAAGGCTGAGGGCTCAGCGTCAGCACCAGGGCCAGGAGGAAGCCTGGGCATCCCCTCGCCCCTCAGCCAGGGGTCCTTGCCCAGAGGGGGCCTGGGCCTTGCAGACTTTCCAGGGGCCGGGGACGGTGTGAGGGAAGCCCCAGCACGCTTGGCCCTGAGTGCCCTGCAATGTGCTGCGGAGATGCCTTTCCTTCCTTCCCTCCCCGGCTGCCTGTGTTGGGTCTAGGCGCCCAAGACGAGACCTGCCTGCTGTGTGGCCTTGGCTAGCACCTGCACCTCTCTGCACCTTTCCCAGAGAGCACAGGGAAATACCCCTGCCCAGCATCAGTGGGGCAGCCATGGTCCCAGGCAGGGCTTGGCAGAGTGCAAAGCAGGCCTGGACGCCGGCTCCCACTAACCCCAACCCAACCTCCACCTCTGCCCCTGTCCCAGCCTGTGGGAAGCCTCAAGAGGCAAGCCAGGCCCTGGCACCCATCCCCCTGGGCCCCTCACGGGAAGCAGACACCTGCATGGGCTGCAGGAACCCCAGCCTTTCCAGGCCTGTGTCCCCCAAATGGCTTCCTCAATCTGAGAAGAGGCGGCTGTCCTGAGATTTGGGGCAACGATGTCCCATCAGTTCCCACCTCCTCTGAGTAGGGCCCTGGAGGAGCCTTACTCCAGATGCGCCTGGGATGAGGCTGGAGCAGGAGGGCAGAGGGCAGGCGCAGGAAGGGAGGAGTGAGGGCTGGAATGGGTTGGCATCTGGAGGGGTTGCTGGCTCCCTGCCCTTCCAGGGGAGCAGAGGCTGGGGCATCCCTTGGTGGGCCTGCACAGGCTTCCCTCTGGGGTGGGTTGAACCAGGCGGGCCCATAGGGCTGGAGGGGAGTTAGGACAAGGGGGTGTACAGTGGGTCCCTGGGAAATCACAGTTCTGTGGCACTGGAGGCAGGTGGGGGTGAGGAGCTCAAGGTGTGGAGCAGAAGAGGGACCAGGTGTATGAGGTCAAGCCTCCACCTGTGCACAGCATGCCTGCCAACCCAGAGGGAGAGCAGCAGGCTGAGTGAGTGCAGGAGGAGAGGCGGGGCTGGGGGTGGGCCTGGGCGGAGGAGCGCACAGGGAGAGCAGGCACTTGGCTGCTGAGTGATCCAGGCCTGGACCACGATGCACATTCCGTCGTGAGAAAGGCCGCCCAGGTGGGTCCGTCGCTGCTGCCTCTTTCCAGGCAAAATAGGGAAGGCCCAGGCAAAGTGAACCATGGGTCCAAAGCTCACAGCTGGAGCAGGGAGGGCTTAGGCCCCAGCCATTCCCCGAAAGACGTTCCCGGAGGTCCCTGGTGCAAGGAGGAGCGCTGGGTGGCAGGACCTAGAGCCACAGGAGGTGCACTCACTGGCGTCCAGGCAGTGACGAGTGTCAGGCACCCCCTGCCCAGGAACCCCACCTTGGAGGAAGCCTCAGGACGTGGGTGGAGGCCGCCGGACCCGGCAGGGTTGACCATCCTCCAATACAGTAGCCACCAGCCACATATAGCTAACTAACTGGAAATTGATTAAAGTCAACCAAATTAGAAATTCAGTTCCCCAGGCCACAAGCCACATTTCATGCCCTTGGTAGCCACTATGGCCAGTGGTGGTCGTGCTGGACAGCAGAGACACGCTGCCACCACCGCAGGCACTTCCATGGACAGAGGCATCCAGAGATTGGCTCTGGACTCAGATGCCTAGGCATCAGGGTTGGGCCTTCTCTGGCCTTTGCTGGCCCCAGTCTAGGGGTGAGCAGTCCAGGACAGAGGCCAGGGGAGGTGGGGAAGAAAGGAAGGGGACGGGGGATGGGGAAAGGGAAAGGCAGGCTCCCTGGGTCCTCTCTGTCTTTCTGGAAGCCTGAGCTGGTGGCAGCCAGGGGCCACCTCCTTGTGGCTCCTCCCCCTGACTCAGGCCCTGAACTGGGATGGCTGGAGGGCGAACCACCCCCCAGGTCACCTCCATGGTCCCCACCCTGCCTGGCCTGGGTGCAGGCTGAGGCCAGAGAGGGACCGCAGAACGCCACAGAACCAAAGCTGGCTGTGGATCTGCCCAGGAGCCAGCTTGTGCCTCGCCTCCACCCCCCTTTTGGAGTGCAGAGCCTTGGGTGGAGGCACTGGCTGCTGTCCTCCTCTGAGCCTGGGCAGGAGCTGGGGCCTCTGGGCAGAGGAACCAGGGAGGGCCCCAGCCATGTTTGCCTTTGCTGACTGATGGGTGTCCCTGGGACACAGGAAGGGGCCACGTCTGCCAGCCAGAAGACTGGGGAGGCTTCCGGGAGGAGGACGCCAGCTGCACCACACCGTTAGAACCTTGTTAACAGGAGCCTCTGCCCTCACTATCACTTGCTCTCAAACAGTCTCTCTCTCTCCCACCCTTCCTTAACATCTGCACAGTTCGGGGCACCTTCAGGCTGAGCTGGGGGTAGGAAGGGGCTGGAGTGCAGAACAGGCTGGGCGAGGGCAGGGCCTCAGGGGGCCTGCATGGTGGCAGGCAGGGGCTCCGAGGGGCCTGACTGGGAGGCTGAAACCTGCTGCATCCACAGTTAACTCCCCTGCACATGAATCAGCTACTTACTCACCATGCTGGTCAACCTCACACAGAGGCCCTTCAGCCTTTTGCTGGCAAAGTTCATTGAGTACCTGCAGAGGACCAGGGGTCCCTTTCCTCCTGCACCCCCATGCGACCTCGTTGTGGGAAGCACTGGCTGATACAGAGAGCCCTTATTCTGCCCTGGAGGTCCCTGCAGGCAGCTTGAGGGGACCACAGGATGGGAGTCAGGGAGCTGCATCCTAGACTGCCCTGGCCCCCCTGGGCCTGTGTGAAATGACTGGGAATACAGGACTTGGAGGCATACTTCCTGGTGCCCCACTCCGAGGCCTCATACCCCCATTTCTGTTTCCCATTGATCAGGGACACCTCAGAGTCTACACTTACCTTGGGACCAAAGCTCTGGATGAGTAAACTGGCCATGGGATCAGGGCTCAGTCTGTACCAGGATGGAAACTCGTGTGTGACTGAGCTCAGTGTGTGACCAGGATCAGGGCTCAGTGTGTGACCAAGGTCAGTGTGTGACAGGATCAGGGCTCAGTGTGTGACCAACGTCAGTGTGTGACAGGATCAGGGCTCAGTGTGTGACCAAGGTCAGTGTGTGACAGGATCAGGGCTCAATGTGTGACCAAGGTCAGTGTGTGACTGAGCTCAGTGTGTGACCAAGGTCAGTGTGTGACAGGATCAGGGCTCAGTGTGTGACCAAGGTCAGTGTGTGACAGGATCAGGGCTCAGTGTGTGACCAGGGTCAGTGCTCAGTGTGTGACTGAGCTCAGTGTATGACAGAATCAGGGTTCAGTGTGTGACTGAGTTCAGTGTGTGACAGGATCAGGGCTCAGTGTGTGACCAAGGTCAGTGTGTGACAGGATCAGGGCTCAGTGTGTGAAAAAGGTCAGTGTGTGACTGAGCTCAGTGTGTGACCAAGGTCAGTGTGTGACAGGATCAGGGCTCAGCATGTGACTGAGCTCAGTGTGTGACCAAGCTCACTGTGTGACCAGGATCAGGGTTCAGCTGATCAAGGTCAGTGGTCAGTGAGCCCAATGTCCGGGTCAGGGTCATGGCTGAGCATCTGAGGGATCAGTTTGTGGCTGTGGAGAACACGTGCCATGGGTCACAGTCCCTCTGGGATGCATGAGAAGGTTCTAGGGCCTGGCGTCCAGCTAGCTGTGGTCCCAGCAGGGACTGTCAATTCCAGCCTCCTGGTGCTGGGCCCACCCTGGGTTCTTCAGGCTGTGGATGAGCCCCCAAAAAGAAGCTGATCTGGGCATGAGACGGTGCTGTGGGAGGGTCAGGTGAGCAGGTGAGGGGAACACTGAGGCAAGGCTCCCGAAAGCCAGTGGCCAGTTTAGAGTTCTAGAATCCCAGAGTGTCTGGACTGGAAGACACCTTCAAAGCCGTTCAGACACCGTGTGCCAACAAGGTGACGGAGCTGCAGTAGGGTGAGCGGGTCTGCTTCAGGGCCCCCACTGGGAGCTGGGTCCCAGTGCGCAGAACTCCTTACCGCTGACTTTCTCCCTTCTTGGGGAGGGGCTGAGGGCTGGGCCGGGCTGGGGGTTGGAGGTGGAACCTTCTGGGTCCTGGATCAGGAGCTGGGCTGAGAGGATGATTTTTTTAAAAGGGGCAAATCAGGGAGGGAAGCAGAGAAGGCCCCATGCAGGGAGAGGAACAGCCCTGCAGAGAAGCTGGGCCTAGAGGAGAGCCCACCTTGCCCTCGATGGCTGCGTCAGAGAGGGCCCCAGCATTACCCTGAGAACCTGGGGCTGGATTCCCCAGTGGAGGCACCGGAATCGCTGCCACCCTCCCGGCTCCAAGGAGGGAGGCTGAGTCCAGACTCAGAGCTGCTGGCCTCCTGGCCTGACATCAGCCGCCCCCTGGTGGCCATGACTGCTGGTGCAGCAAGGAGAGGAGGCAGAGCAGTGGCACCAGGACCCGGAGGAGGGGGTGCCGCCTGGCAGGGGATCCTCAGAGGCAGCCCAGGCACCCTGCCCTTTTGCCAACAATACTGTCAAAGCCTTGGAGAAGAAGGCCTTCTCCCCAGGAAGAAGGAGGTGTGATGCTGCCCAAGAAGTCGGACCGGGAAGCAGACCGCCCCACCCTTCCGACTGCCCTGTGGCCTGGGTCTCTGGGCCCCTTCTGGGCAGTCCCTCTGGACACCTCTAGGAGCCTTGGCCACAAATTGGCCTTGTGGAGGGGGCTGACTGTGTCCGGTGAGCTGTGTGCCATGCCCAAGGGTTCAGGGGGCTTGAGTTCCCTCCTCCCCGGGTGGCCTGTGTTGTGATGGTGGTGACTGTGCTGCTGAGGGCCATGGGAGGCCAGGGTGGGGTGGGTGCTGACATTCATCAGGGGTGGTGGCAGTGGTGGTACCCAGTGGAGACTGTCTGATGGGCTGGGAGAAGCAGCTAGGCCGGACGGTGGGCCTGGGCAGCATCAGCAGTGCGACCTGCTGAGGTGGTTCAGTGTGCAGAGTGCACGACATCCACACCGAGGGCTTGCACTCAGACTGGACCACGAGTTGTGAGCTGGGAGCAAGGGGCTGAGGCAGAAGCGTCTGGGTGGAGAAGGGCCCCACGGTCACCCCTCCAACGTCCTGGCTTCCTTCTGGGAAGGCTCCCTCTGGGTGCCTGGCCAGAGGTCCTAGAAGAAGAGGGGCAGTGGATGATTCAAGGCAGCTGAAGGGGCCATCGCCCTCAGCGGATGAAGAACAAAACCCGAATATGGGGCTGGGAGGTTCTCCACGTCAAAGGAGAACGGATGGTGACATTGGGAAGAAGTGTCTGGGGACAGCCACCCAGGGTCAGTGGTGGGTTAGACTTCACCTTCAAATCCATCCCCTGGCTCTTTCCCCAGCCACTCCCTCAGTGTCTCAGCACAGGGTCCTCATGAGGAAGAACTGGACAAGCCTCCCTGAGCAGTGCAATGGCCCTGCCCAGCGCCCACATTCTGACCTTCTTGGATGGGGTCAGGAGTGCATGCCTCCACGCTGTCTCCTGCCCATCCCCCACCCAGCCCGCTCTCACATCCACCCATGCATGGTCCTTGCACCTGCACAGCCCCTAGCCAAGCAGCCCTCCACAAGGTGCTGCCCATCCACTTACCCACCTATCCTGTCCATCCTCGCGGGGCTCTTCCCTCCATCCTTCCACCCCACCTGTCCTCAGCCGGTCTCCCCGGTCATCTGTCCATCCATCCGTACACCCTACTTCCATCTACACCCACCTACCTCATCCGTCCACCGTCCATCCACCCACGCACCTGCATTGTCTAGGCACAGCCACTAACTTCCTTCCCTCCATTCATCTCTGTCCGTCCTGCCGTCCACCCTCCGTCATCCAGCCAGCCAGTGGGGCCACTCCCCTGCTCCTGGAGGAGGCCGAGAGCAGGGACCCAACTCTTGGCTTGTCTGCTGCACGGGGCAGGCGCCGGGCTCTCCTAGGTGTGCGCGCGTGTGTGCATTTGTCCGCCCCCCCTTATCTCGGTCCCCTCCCCCCACGCCCCCGCCCCCCGCTCGCGCTCCCCCTCTAATGTGTGATCTGGAAGCTCTATAAAGCCTGATGTAATCCGTAATGCAGTTTCTGGCTCCCGATTCGGGATCCAGTTTCAGAGAGCGAGAGATTGGGGAGCGCCGGCAGCCGGGTGGGGGGAAGCAGCTCTCGCCTCTCTCCTCCTCCTTCTCCTCGTCCTCGGCCTCCTCCTCCTCCTCCCCGCGCAGCCCCGCCCCCGGCTCGGCTCGGCTCGCCCCCCCCTCAGGAAGGGGAAAAAAGGCGAGAAGAGCCGGGCAGGCGAGAGGAGCGGAGCGGCGGCGGCGGCGGCGGGCGCGGCGTTGGCGGCGGCCCCGGCGGAGCTAGCGCGGAGCCGGTGAGCCCGGAGCACAGGCGGCTGCGCCGCGTCCTGGCCCGGCTCGGGCCCGCGCGCCCAGCGTCGTCCGCAGCGTCGACATCCGGACTCTCCGGGCGCCCGGGGGGCTCCAGCAGCGGGGAGGAAGGGGAGGCGGCCTGCGTGCGCCGGCGGGTGCGCTCCAGGGGGCGTCCCGGCGAGGCCCGGAGCCGGCCGGGGGCGGCGGCGGCGGCTGGAGGAGCCCCCCCCTCCGGTCGGGCGCCCGGCTTGGCCGCGGGCGACGCGAGGCGCTCGCGGGGATTTGCAACTCGCCGGATCGAGTCCTCGCCGGCGGGGCCGCTGCTGCTGGGGAAGGTAAGGAAGGCTCCGGCGGGGGGCTGGGGGCGCGGCGGGTGGGGGCGCAGCGAGGGTGGAAGGGGGCCGGGGGAGGGGCGGGCGGGCGCCCCGACTTCCTAACTTCGCCGTCTGGGGCTTCGCAGCTCCGAGGTTCTGCGCTCAGCGCTCGGGAGTTTGGACCCCCACCCCCTACCCGCTCAGCCCCTGACTCCTCCAGCTGCAGAGATGCGATGTGGCAGGTCCCCGAGCGCCCGCATTGGGCAGGCTGAGGAGGGGGAGACCCTGGACGCAGGAGAGGCTCCTCGGCGCTGCTCGCCTCCTCCCCATCCACACACCACGGCCTGGCACCCCTCCTCATCACATGCATAGGGCAGGCTGGGGAGGGCGTTCCCGCTGTACCCCCCCGCACACAGACGCTGGCGAGGGTCTAAAGGAGCCCCCCGTGGCTCCCAACAGCCACACATAGACCCAGCAGGCTCGGGAGAGCCCCCCGAGCGTGTCCCTCTCCTCCTAATCACGTCCAGAGCTCCCTAAAGACACTGTAGGGGCCCGAGACGTCCTCCCCCCACGCACAGAGCCCGGGGCAGGCAGGAGAAACCCCCAGACTCCTTCTGGAAGCCCTTGCCGGGAGGAGCCCTCGCCGGGAGACCTGGCACTGTTGGTGGAGACTCCCGGAGGTTCTCTCTCCCCCACTTCGGGCGGAGGGCTATTTTTGCGCCCCCCACCCCCACGCGAACGCCCTCGCTCTTCCCTCCGTGTCTACCTTTCCACTGGGTCGGACAGGCCGCGCGGATAAGCCGCTCTGAACTTTGGGCCGGCCCTGTGCCCTCTCCGCTCCCAGCGCCGAGCACTCCCGGGCGCAGAGCACTCCCGGGTCCGCGTCCGCGGTGAGCAGAGGCCGCCCGCTCTCCGCCGTCGCCGCGCTCGCTAGGAGCCGCGCGGAGCTGCCTCGAGGAACGAGCACGGCCCCCGCCCCCTCCTCGGGAGGCCGGGGTCTCTGGACCCGGCCAGGAGCCCTCTCCCCAGGTCCCCGCGGCCCCCTGGACAGGGTAGAGAGCGTCTCCGGCTTCGGGAGGGGGCGGCGGAGCTGAGAATCGCAGCGAAGTGATGCGGCCGGTACGGCTTGTCGGAGGCTGCGGCTCCGAGCCCGGGTCCCTCCTCCTGGCCGCGGCGGCTCGGGCTTGGCCACTCCCCGGCAGCCTGGAGAGAACGCCTAGCCTGGCGCCCCAGCCCCAGGCCGCTGGGCACCTTACCCGTTTCCACTTTTATTTTGGGCTTCTAAGTTTCTTGGAGCGCAGGCACCCAGGCTGGGGCTCGAAGAGCCCTAAGCCAGCCCTCATTCAGCACCCGTCCCCGCCGCGACCTCCCCATTCTTCCTCCGGGTCTGGGGCGCAGATTCCCGGCTGCTACTCCGGAATAGTTGAAAGGCAGGAAGGCGTGTGAGTGGGGAGGGGACCTGAACTCCCGCCCCAGGGGACCACTTGGCCTTTGTGTTGTGGGGGGCTGGGAGGTCGGCTCTCCCGTTCCACCTTGGGAACCCAAGGAGACCCTCAGTGCTCTCCCCCCAACAGACACAAACACACGCCCCCTCGGAGCGAGAGCCGCGGCGGGGAACAGCAGAGGCCGCGCAGGCGGAGGCGGGGAAACCGGGAGCTGGGTCCCTTTTCGTATCTGGGAGGGAGGTGGTGTATGGTATGTGGGGTCTGGGGAGGCGACTGTCACGTCTCCTAGAACCCTCACGCCTTCCATTCCTCTGCGACCCCGGCTGCCGAGGAGGCAACGAGGGAGGTCGAGCCGCTGCCTCCCGTGGGCGGCAGCGAAACTCCGCGTCCGCACGCCGGGGTGCCGCCGGGTCCGGCTTTGAGTACCCAGCAAGGTCAAGCAGGCGAAGCAGGGGGCGGGGGTTCCTGGGCGCGCCCCCGTCCGCGCACGGTCGGGGCCTTGGAAGGGGGTGTGGGCAGGCCGCCGAGTCAGTCCCGCGCGCCCGCCGCCCGCGCCCGGTCCCCGGAGGCGGACGTTGCGCGCGTTCGGGGATCCCGGAGCGCCCGGCGCCCCACGCCCTCCCTCTCGGCTCGCTAGCAGCTCCGCGGCGCTGCTTTCAGACTTGTTGCGCCTGGATCTGGGGGGCAGAAGGCTGGCCCGAGAGCCCGGGCGGCTGGGGTCCGGCCCCGAAGCCCAGGGATGCGCCAGAGGCGCGCGGCTCCGCGGGCGAGCGCTGCGCTGGGGGATCCAGCCGGGAGTTTGCCGCCTCCTATCCCAGGGAAGGGCGCTTGTTCCTGCCGGGGTCCCGCGCGGGGGCGGAGAGGGGGCGATCCATCGCCTCCGCGCCAGGCACGCTTCTCCGGATCCTGGGTAAGGAGGGGCGCAGCCAAGTTGTGGCGCCCTCCAAGGCCCTTCCCTTGCCCACAGGCTCCGGCCCCTCTCGGACCTCAGCAGCCGCGTCCGTGAAATGGGGGCGCGGGCTCTACTCTCGGATCCCTTCCAGCCCCGACCCTCCGCTCTCCTCCCGAGATCCAGCGTGCCGGGTCCGCAGCGTGCTGGATCTGCGGCGTCCGGGCGGCCCGGGTCCCGAACCTTCCGCGCTTGCGGACACAGCCGCGGGGCCGGGCGGGAAGGGCCCGGGTAGGGCCGAGCGAGCGCCCGGGGTCCGGGCAGCCTCCCGCCGCACCCGCCGCCCCTGGTCGGCCTGGCTCCGCCTCCGGGAGTGGGTCATGGGGCCCGGAGCCCGTTCTCCGGTTCTCCCGGGGCGCCGCGGGGCTCCAGGCCCAGGCGGCCGGCGCGGAGCCGCAGTGGCGGAGGGCGGAGGGCGGAGGGCCGGCGCGCTGCCGCTGGCTACCGGGAGAGGGCGCCCGCACCGCGCTCGCGCGGCCCTGCCCGCCCCTTCCGTCTCCTCGGCGCCCGGCCCGCGGCTCCGGCCCCATCTTGGGCCGCCCCGGCCGCCCCCGCCCCCGCCCGCCTGCCCGCGCGCCGTCCGCTCCCGCCGCCGGGTCCCGTGACGCGCCTCGCGTGTCGTCCAGAGCCCCCCTCGCCGGCCCGGCCCGTCCCCGCGTACGGTGCGCTGGCGCGAGCGCGCGTGTGCGTACATGTTCCCTGCGCGCCGCGCATGCACGTGCGCGCCCGTCCGGGAGGCTCGGGCACGTGTGTGCAGGCATGCAGATCGCACATGTGTGTGCGTGGCCCCGGGTGGCAGGATTCCGTCAAACTCCGTATTACCGTCGGCTCTGGCTCTGGGCTGCCCCCGGGTCCGCGCCGTGTGCCAGGGATGGACCCCTGGGAGGAAAGCTCCCACACCCGACTCCCAGCAAAGACCCCGAACCTGCAGGCTATTGTAACCCCTCCGGGTCCGCCAGCCCACGCCCTCCCTTTGTCCTCTGGAAGCCTCTGGCCTCCCTGGCTGCAGCTGCGCCATCGGCAGAGCTGTGACTTCTGTGTAAACACGCACAGGCCCGGGATCCCCCTGTGACAGCCCAAGTGCACACAGAGGAAGTGGCGCTCACTAGACCGCCCACGTGCGCACCCTCGCACTGGGAGCAGGACAGTGGGCAAGGGGGAGGGCGTGGTCCCGGGCAATCCCCTCCCAAGTGTTAGGGCAGGAACATGCAGGAAAGAACCCCTGACAAGCTCTGCCAGGGAGGCGCTGGGGAGTGCAAGAAGGCAGCCTGCAGATGCCCAGAAGGGGGGCTCACCCAGGAGGCGTCCCACAGAATGGCAGGTGGGTGGGTGATGAAGGGGTCAGAGGTCCCAGCAGAAGGAATTGCCGGCTGTGCAAAGGCCCTGGGGCAGGACACAGTGCAGGTGTGAGAAATATACCAGAGCTGGAGAGGAGGGTGGAGGCAGGACAGGGGCTGCAGAGGGGTCGGGGGCAGACTTAAGCTGGCCCACGTCCTGGGAGCTGCTTTCAGGAGCCACAGGAGGGTCTTGAGCAGGATTGGTGGCTTGGCCTGATGGGGATGCCAAAGAGATGAGGTGCCCTTGTGGGCCACAGGTCACAGGCCTCCAGGAGGCTGATGCACAGTCTGCTGAGTGCTGCTGCCATGCCCACCGCTGCACTGCATAAGACGCACTCCACATCCATCCCAGCAGGTGGCAGCCAGCCCTGACACCACCCAAGACCAGCAGACACCCTGCTGTGAGGCGCAAGCAGACACCCAGAGCTGGCACTGGCACTAGTGTCCTCACAAAGGCAAGAAACACAGAACGTCAGGGTGCCACCGCCCGAAAACCTGTGCCCAGTTGAGGGCTCACGAGGATGCAGGTCAGCACAGGCACACGGGGAGCTGCACCATGGTGCACATGGCACCTGCCCTGTGATGTGTACCTGTCCACACGTGCAGAGGGAAGGAGGGGAGGCTTAGACCTACAGGCTGCATGATCTGGGGGACACAGCCTGGATGTTCATGTCCAGGGATGGGCAGGAAGCCCCCCGCAGACAGGGACTGGCAGGAGGACCCAGGGAGTGCTGGCCCTGCATTCTGCTCTGTGACCTTCATCAGGCCCCAGCCTCCTTCCTCATCTGTGCCCCTCGGGGTTAAGGCGAGGATCTCGCCTGCCCTGCAGACAGAGCACACGCCGCTAAGGAGGGGCTCTGGACATCTCCACTCCTGCCCCACTCTCCCTCTCTCTTCTTTTTCTGTATTAACTCACGTCTGTTAATTGCAGAAGTAACAAAAATGAGGATCAGTGCCAAAGGACTAGCCTCCTTCCTCCACAGAGACCTGGCCCCTGTTGTCCAGGGCTGCCCTGCCTGGATGGACCCGTGGGGACCTCTGCTCCTCCTCCCTCCTTCCCTGCTGGGGTTTGCACACACCCAGCCCTCCTGCGCCCAGTCTGCTCATTTGCAGCCGCAGCTCCCTCACTGACAGCAGCACCCCGGCTGCCCCCTGCCATCTCACCGCACCCCGTCACCCCCACCACCGTTGCCTCCCAGGTCCCCTCAGCCGCACGCTGCCACCAGCACTGCACTGCCCCGTCGCTCATATCTGACCCCACCTCCATCCCCAGCACCAAGACCCTCCCCCATCACCCCACCCTCCTCAGCAGCACCTCGGCACCCCTCACAGCCACCTCCCTCAGCACAATCACTGGCGCCTCGGCCCCCACCTTAGGCTGCTGAGTCCTTCGCTGGCCCCATGGCGGTCCTCCTGCTCCTGGCATTCTGCTCCGTCTCGAGCGTCCCTCTAGGGCTTGGTCCGGAGGGACACGGGGGAAGTCCTGCCTGCAGCTTCCTGTCAGGCCCCCAGCCACTTGCTTTCCTGGGAGAGGAGCATGCAGCAGGCCGGTCCTCACAGCCCACCCGTCCACTGAGCTGTCCCAGCCCAGTGCAACTGAAGTCAGGAGGACCCAGGGATTACTGGGAGCTCAGACGGGTGGACCTTGAGATGAGACCGTCCCTGTGTCGTAGTGCCTGTCCCCTACTCCTCACTCATTCCTGGGCCAGTTTTTGGGGTGCCGATTCTTGACTGAGGTTCCGGGTTGAGAGGTCCTTGAAGTGAGAAACGCAGAGGAGTGGCCAGGAGGCTGAGAACGTAGCACTGGCCGGGCACTGGCCTGGGTGCCAGGCGGAGAGGGAGCCTTGCAAAGCCCACACCCCATGCCGACACCATGAATCCTGGCCCACCCCCCTGGGCCCCGGCGGCACGCGGTTGGAATTGCACTCCTGCCTGCTGGCAGGCCGACTTGGGGCCAGCACCTGTCTGAGGCTATGCTGGCATCTCCGTGACCAGAGGGTGGGGGGCCCTACCTGTCTGTCCTGGAGAGTGCCAGAGCATCCAGGGTGGCACCTGTGAAGTGCCAGGGAGCGGTAGGTCCGTCCAGGCAAGTCTTGGCGAGGCCCCATTTCCAGCATCGGGTGGTGGTTGCCCCAGAGGAATGCATTTAAATGGGATTTCAGAGCCCCAGGGAAAAGGAACAGGATTCAGGGAGGAAGAAGGGCCCCTGCAGTCGGCGCCCCATCCCTGTTCCCCGCCCCAGAGGGCCTGTCCCTGTGCCCCGCCCAGACCTCACGGGCAGCTTCTCCAGGAAGCCTTCCTCTCCACCATGGTGCACCCAGAGGCACACACAGACCCGCCTCGGCTCTTACAAAGCTGCAAGATGTGTGCAGACCCACATGCTGGCAGCTCACTCTGCACACACTTGCTCAAACACACCTGCACACATGTGCGTGCACACAGCCCTGGAACAGTGCGTGCACACACACACTTGTTGCTCACAAAAGGAACATGCACACACTCTGCACGTGCACACATTTCCTTACCCACACGCCTGCCAGCACACACACATGTGCACACAGATGGAACACACACTGTTCCCACACTCACACACACACCACTCACACACCTGCACACCTTCCACTCGCACTCACCACAGGCACACATGCATACATATGTGCAACGTGCACAGCCGCCCATGTATCCTCCAGCCCATCCTCGAGCTGCGGCTGCTCACCTGCGGGACACACTACTCTCTCCCTCAGTCTCGCTCCTCCCAGAAGCTGCAGCTGTTCCTCCCCACTGCCACATAACTGCCTGCCCGCCATGGCGAGGTGGAGGCCTGGGTTGGGGCCTGCTCCTGGGGTACAGCCTCCCCTCAGGGGTCCTCGAGCCAGGCGACAAGCCAGTGTGGAGTCCAGGCAGCGTGCAGCCTCCTCCTCTGGTCCCCATGCTGCTGCTGGGAGCTCCCACCGCTGCCCATGCATGTGCATGACTGTCCCCGGAGGGCACCTGGAGACCGCCTGGCCAGGCAGCCCTGCCCTCGGGGGCCCCTCCTGTGAGAAGCAGCCCTCCTCACTCTGGCCTTGACCTGCCCTGGGGTGTGCCTGGGGCTCAGTGCAGCAGGGCAGGCATAGAGGCGCAGGAGCTTCAGGACAGGGAGCGTCTTTAGGGCCTGCAGGTGGCTTGGAGTGCTGAGCCCTAGACTAGGGCAGGTGCAGTGAGGCCTGGAGCCCAAGGGCTGCTGGAAAGCTGGCCACCAACGCTGGCTCAAGGTGTTCTAGGACGGTGCAGTGGGACTAGAGGTAACAGCTCCTTCCTTCCCCTGGAGTCGCTAGGGGTCATCGGTGCCTCTGGACCTGTATCCAGGTCTGGGCAGCTGCAGGCTGTGATCACCCTGCCCTCTGCTAGTGGGGGGGTTGTCGAATGAAGGTCTGTGCCAGGGCAGAGCGTGGGGCCGGCCTGAGCAGAACTTGGCACAGGACAGGGCCCCTTCTGCCTCAGCCCCAGCAGTGATCTCTGTAAGAAGGGCCTTTCTCTCCCTGCCGGCAGCTCTGGCCAGATTCTTTGGGCACCGCTGTGCCCAGGCAGGTGGGTGGGGCTGCGCCTGGCGGGCCCTGTGAACACTGTGGGCTCCCAAGCCCTTGGGGGTCCGGCCCCAGGGTATCCGACCCTGCTGGCAGCCCTGCCCACCCTTAGGAGAAAATTCCAGGCCCACATCCACTGTGGGCAGCGTGTGACCTGGTCCTCCTGAGGGCAGGCCTAGCTACCCTGCCAGTCGGACAGTGGGGATGTGATTGGCACAAGCTGGGGCAGGGCAGGTGGCAGCTAGGGGTCACCCTTGGGGGGGCAGACTGTCTCTGTGCCCACTCCTTGGCTTGCCTGGTTCCTAACGCTCTGGGCCCATTCTCGTGGCTCTGAACCCCTGAGACGTGCAGATAAGTTGTCCTGGGCCCGTGTCAGGGGCCCTGCCAGGACCTTGCAGGCGGGGGACGGTGCTGCCTCTGCTTCCGGTGACCAGGCCGCCTGAATGGGGGCCGTGAGCGCCCTGAGCGGAGAAGGCCAGCCGTCTGCCTCCCAGCCCCCTGGGCAGTCGGTGCCGAGGGCGCCCACCCCGCCCCTCCCCCGTGCAGCCTTTTCTCAGGACACACAGGCGGGCACTGTTCAGAGGGCCGGCAAGACAACAGAGTGCCTTTTGTGGCTGGTGTCTGGGGATGCCATTGGTGGCCTGGGGTGGGCGGGGAAGGGACGCTGGAGGCCTGAGCCCGGGGTCGGGTCTGACCGGTGTGGACTGGCCCTGGAGCGGGCGTGGGGTGCCGAGCCTCGTGGAGAAGCCCCAGTGCCCCTGAGAGAAGGGTTCTGGACAGCCTCCACCGCCCCGGGTTGGATGGTGGGGAAACCGAGGTGCAGGGTATGATGGGAACCCAGGCCTGGCGGCAGGGTGGACTGTGTGTGTGCAGTCTGCACGGGCGAGGGATGGCGGTGGGAGGCGGGCATGGTGCCTCTCACCTGAGGGTGTCTGCGATGGGGGTCAGTTCCCTTCCCTCGGCCACCTCATGCAGAAGCCTGAGATTGAAGGAGGGGCTTGTGTATCATCTCAGGCCTGTTGCTGCGTGCGGTCAGTGCGTAGTGAACATTGGTGCCCTCTGTCCCTCACTGTGGCTCCCAGCTCTTCATCCCCAGCCCAGTGTGGCTGGCTTCTGCTACCCTGCCTCTCTGGGTCCCCCATCTGCCAGCCAGGGCCCTCACCCTGTCACCTCTGCCCGGAGACCGGCAGCACTCCCCACCTCGCCCTGAGGCCACCTCACAGAAGCTGGCCAGCCTCCTCTGTGGCAGGAAAGATGGGGGCTAGACACCAGGAAGAAGTTCCTGGTGACAAGGGCAGTTTGACCCTGGAGAAGGTGATGGGAAAGGCAGGAACCTGTGAGGGCTTTGCTACTGACTGGTCACTGTTCTTGCGACACGGGGGACAGTGGGTAGTGGGAGCCGCAGCACCCAGGCCAGGATGTGGAAACCAGTGAGCGGAGAAGTGGCCTGTGGTTTGGGGACCAAGACAGTCGTCCACTTCTTCTCAAGAGAGTTGATGACAATTTTGCCATTAAATTGTGAACACTTAAAGACAGGAGTGACCGTCACCAGCACTGGGGGCCAGCCCCTGAGCCCCTCGCACCCTGTTGGCTATGGCCTGGAGGCCCAGAGGTTTCTGTCCTCACAGTGGAGGCCTCGCATGGGGTGGGCTCAGGGGTCATCAGGCCTCAATCTTCAGGGTCCCTGACCGCCACGTGGAGCAGGCCTGTGGAGGATGAGGCTGCAAAGGGCTGCTGGGGAAATCAAGGCACCTGCCAGAGAAGCACAAAGCATAGATTTTGAGGGGCCTGGGCTAGAAGTTTGTCTAGTCCACCCCCTGGGGCCCCCGGGCATCCTCTCCGCCGAGGGGACCTGGGAGCTGGTGTGACCGAGGGAAGAAAGGTGAACCAGCCCAGGGGAGCCGAGGTCACAGGTGCGCTGTGCAGATGCCACAGCAGCTGCCCCAGGGCAGAGCCATTGTTAGCCTCGGGCCTGGACCTCTTTGTCCAAGGCCGTGACTGTGGTTTCCACTAGACGCACCCTCCCGGGCATGGCCCCCTCTCCCAGCTCCCCCTCTGCCTGCTCTCACATCCCAGCAAGCACAGCTCTGAGCTCAGGTTCTCCCGCTGCCGTGTGGCCTTGTATAAATGTGCCACATGTGAGTGTGTGTTCATGCTCACATATACACACTCACATGCATACAGGCACACGTGTGCACACACATGCACTTGGGCACACACAGACACACCTGCACACACACGCACATGCACTCATGCACACACATGCACACACACATCTGCTTCTCCCCTCCTGTCTCAGCAGGGGCCACCGGCCGTCCCCACGTACCCACTGGAAGTCTCCTGTCACCCTCTGTCCGAATTGACTTTCCTCCTGGCCCAGACACCACACCGACCCGCCCCTGCCCCCGGCAGGCAGAGGGACTTACTCATCCTCAGGGTGCCATTCAGGTGCTGCCCCCTCCAGGATGCCACCCTGGTGGCCAGGCAAGATCAATAGCCTCCCCTGCACACCCCACCCTGTCTCAGCTAGACTGTCAGCCAACACTGCAGCCATGTGACCTGGGCTGCAGTGCCCGGCTCGGGCTTGGCATGAGGGGACAGGAGCCTGAAGAGGGGGTTCATGGTTGCCCCCCAGCCTTGGCCAGCTCTCTGCCTGCATGGGCCTGCCTTGGTGTGAGAAGGCTCCCGAGTAGCCCCATTGAAGGGCGGAGGGCAGGTGGGGTGCTGGAGACCTCAGCTGGCTGAGGAATGGGTGGGTCTGCTGGGGGCAGGGTGAGCGTGGCAGGTGGGGGCCCCATGCCCACTGGCTGGCTCGGGCCATCAGCCAAGACAACAGCCTGGGTCCTCCCCTGCATTGCTCAGTGGCCCAGCCAGAAAAGGCAGCGTCGGGCCAGTTCTGTGGGTCTCAAATTCATGTCGGCTGGGCTGGCCTTCGGGCCAACAGGGCCTCTCCCAAGGCCTGGGCCGGGGTGGCTCAGTAGAGATATTCTTGGGGACGCTGGGGAGCCGGGAAGTGATCTGAGCCCCCCTGCCCCACACCCCCTGACTTGCTGATGACACTGTGGTCCCTCCTTTGGAGCCCCAGGGCTTCAAGGCTTAAGAATCCCAGGGACGGGCGCTTCCGGGCCATCTTCTGCTCCCGAGACAGTCTGCCAAGTCCCCGGGTCCCTGCCAGGACACTGGGCATTGCCCTGCCCCCGGCCCTTACCCCTTCCTCCCTAGAGGCACCTGCCACTCCTCGCTATCCAGGCCAGAAGTGGGCCTGCACAGCCTCCATGCCCGGCCAGTGCTGAGGCCTCCCCCTTCCACCTCCTGACCACCCTCCTTCCCCATGGCCACTCTGGCCCTCATGCCCCTCCCTCACCCTCACCCCCAGGGTGCCCCCAGCACTGCCAGGGTGGGCCTTCTAAGTGGCCATTCTGATGGGGACACCAGCCTGCTTCTGACCTCCACTGCCACCTCTTACCTACAGATGGACCTCACACCCCTAAGAGGACTCAAGGCGTGGAGTGAGCTGGTGACAGTGAGGGTGACCAGTGATGCCAGGGCCCTGGGGGACACCAGGAGGCCTCCACTCGGCTCAGCTCTCAAGGGCCTGGGGACAGTGGCAGGGATAGGGCCTGGTCCACCTGCTCTGGGGCTGTGCCAGGCCATGCTGTGCAGAGAGCAGGGGTGGCAACCCTCAGGCCTGGGCTGGAATCCAGGCTCAGGTGCCGGGTACCAGCTGTGAGCCTCCAGTGAGGCATGGCCCCTCTGTGTACCTCAGCGTGCCCATCTGTAAAATGGATCTGTAACAGGGTGCCTCACCAACAGCGTGCCTGGCACACATCCTATCTCCCTGTGAGCCTGGGGTGGACTACTGTGTGTTTTCTCACGAGCCGGAGCCTGTCCTGGGACACCCCTCCAGGCCTGCACTGTCCACACAGCATGGTGGACAGCAGTCCCGTCATGGCCAGCTGGGCTTATGAGGCTGCGCTTCCCTACCAGGCTGCAGACTGTACCAGTTTCCAGATGGGATGACCGAGGCCCTAAAGACTCTGTGCCCGGCCACCAGTGCACAGTGGCTGGTGCTTGTGCACCCAGGCTCCTACGCCCACTCCTGGCACCGCAGGCCCCCAGAACCTGCCCCGCCCTGGAAAGGCTGTGGGCTGGAGCTGCCTGGGCCTGAGATGAGGAGGGGAGAGGTGGGCCCTGGCATCTTGAGCTGTGAGGGTTCCTCTGGGGGGTAGGTGGTGAATTTGGGGGTGACACCAACTCAGGGTCAGGGCTATCAGGATTGCCTGGGGCCTCCTTGTCACTTCGAGGGGCATATGGAGCAGTGAAGCTGGCTGGCCTGTGGAGGGGTCAAGGCCACATGAGGTCAGCACCAGATGGGCCTGGCACTCTGCCAGGCTCTGCCAGACTATGCCGATACTCACCCAGGACTGGGCCCACCCTGAGACCGTCGTGTGAGGTGAGGCTGGGGGGCCTTCTGCCTGTGGGACCTGCCCACAGCCGCTCCCGCTCCATGAGATGGTGGGGGTCACCCAGGACAGCCTGGTCTGCCATGCCTTGTGCAAGCCCACCCAGCCAAGCGTGTCTGGGGGCAGGACTGGAGGAGGGCTTCCAGGAAGCAAGGGGCATGGCAGCGTCTTCCCAGGTCTGCTGCAGCGGTGCCGGGATGGGAAGATGGCATTGTAGGTTCGCCCTTTTTCAAAACACTTCCCTCCTGGGAGCCCGAAATGTTTGTCAGGAAGGAGACCGCAGAGGGCTGAGCTGGGCCATGTCCGTCCCCGGATCCAGAAGCCGCAGCCAGCTTCCTCCCTCTTCGGGGAGCACTTCTTGCACCCCCTGGCTACAATTCCCCCACCCAGCTCTTAACGTCTTGTTGAGAGCAGTGGGGCACCCACCCCACTTTACAGATGGGGAAACTGAGGCTCTGTGGTACAAGACTTGTCTGGGCCCATGATGCAGTCCGGGGCACAGCCTGAGTCCAGGCTCAGCCTCCTGGTTCCTCTGGGCTCAGAGCCTCTGCCCAGGCCCGGGCCAGGCCTCGAGGCTGCCTGGGCCTAGCTCCCTGCTCTGCCTACAAGGCTGCGCAGGAAGGACGCCAGGAGGGGACTGCAGAGCAGTGACAGACCTTGTGTCGCCGGCCAGCTGGGCCTGGGCAGCAGGAAGCGGCGGGTCCGGTGGGCGGGCGACCAGCATTTGCGCGGTCAGCAGAGCGGAGGCACCCGCACCAGGAGGCCGGGTGGCCTGGGGGAGGGGAGCTGCCTGCCGCTCCCATCCCTCCCCCATTGGCTCGGCTGCTGGGTGGGATGGGCAGCCCAGCCAGAGGCCTTGGGGGTGGCGGGGAGACAGAGGTCTGTAGGTAGGAGGAGCTTGCCAAGGTCCACAGCGAGGTGGGTGCCCACTGGGCCCAGGGCAGCTCCGATCCAGGGCCTTCCCTGCACTTCTGCTCACCTGTGCCGGTGTGAGTGGACAGTCACTCAAGCTGGGCCCTCCCCTGGAGCTGGGAGGTGTCTCCTGGTGGCACAAATTTGGGGTCAGCCTGGAGTTCATGTATGGGTTCTCACACCCACTCGCTGACGGGGTTAATCACTGATTCTCTCTGCACCTGTTTTTCCATCATTCATCATGGGACGTAAAGCTAGCCGTGCTCTCTGGGGCGGAGGTGAGGTGGCTCCTGGTGGCTCCATCCCTCCTCTGTCCCTCCCCAGACCCTCTGCCTGGAGCTTTAGGGCACGAGGGGCACATGGAAGGGCCGGAAGGGAGCTTCCTGCCAGGAGCGCCAGCTGGGCACATGCCGCGGGAGGCTGCATAGGGCAGTCCTAGGGGTCACCAAATCTGAACCACACCTCACCCCAAAGATCCAGCTGCTGTTGAGGCTCTGCACTTCCTTTCTGCACCCCAAGCCTTTAGAAGGGGCCAACAGGAGGCTGCAGAATGGCCGGAGTAAACTTTCTCCCATGCTCTCCAGGGCTGCCTCCCTCCCCACAGGGTTTGCAGAATTTTCCCGGGAAGGAGGAAGGTTAGAGAGGAGGGACCAAGGTCAGCAGGAGAGAGAGCCTGAGAGAGCTGCACACTCCACTCTCAGAGGGGCAGCCCCACAGGGGGCGGTGAGCGGCCAGGGCTCCTGGGGAGCCACTCCAGGCTGCCTGGCCAAAGGGCACCCCCGAGAGGCCCAGGTGGAGTGCCCGCCCCTCCCTGCTCAGGCCTGGGTTGGGCGGAAGTGGAGGAACTAGTTTCCCTAGCTAGGCTGCTGCCCTGCAGGTGATCATGCCGGTGAGTGGCAGACAGACAGGTGGATGGAGCAGGTGCCTGGGATGGTGCCAGGGCCTGTATCTGTGGCCCAAAGTCCTCCTGCGCTCGCTGGTAGCAGGCTGAGCTGCCTCCTCTGAGAGAGCCCACCCCCATACCCAGAGCCCGTGTGTCCCCAGGGGCTCACTCTGACCCTCTGCTCTTTCTCTTCCAGCTGCTGCTGCTGGCCACAGGCAGGCACCAGGGCCCTGGACTTTAGAAGCCGTTGCTGGCCTCTCTGTCACCGGAAGCGGGGCCCTCTCCCATCCCACCTTTGCCCCACACCCCTGCCCCCGCCGGGCCGGCCCTGCCCACCGCCGGACCCTGGCATGTCAAGGCCTGGCCCGCGCCTGCCTGCCCAGCCCGCGGAACCCCGGCGGCCCCGCGAGCTAGGATGAGGGGCCAGGCCGCCGCCCCCGGCCCCGTCTGGATCCTCGCCCCGCTGCTGCTGCTGCTGCTGCTGCTGGGGCGCCGTGCGCGGGTGGCCGCTGGAGCCGACGCAGGGCCGGTGCCCGAGCCGTGCGCCACGCTGGTGCAGGGAAAGTTCTTCGGCTACTTCTCGGCGGCCGCCGTGTTCCCGGCCAACGCCTCGCGCTGCTCCTGGACACTGCGCAACCCGGACCCGCGGCGCTACACGCTCTACATGAAGGTGGCCAAGGCGCCCGTGCCCTGCGCCGGCCCCGGCCGCGTCCGCACCTACCAGTTCGACTCCTTCCTCGAGTCCACGCGCACCTACCTGGGTGTGGAGAGCTTCGACGACGTGCTGAGGCTCTGCGATTCCTCAGCGCCTCTGGCCTTCCTGCAGGCCAGCAAGCAGTTCCTGCAGATGCGGCGCCAGCAGCCGCCCCAGGACGACGACCTTGGGCCCCGGACCGGGCCGGCGGGCCCCAGCGACGACTTCTCCGTGGAGTACCTGGTGGTGGGGAACCGCAACCCCAGCCGTGCCGCCTGCCAGATGCTGTGCCGCTGGCTGGATGCGTGTCTGGCCGGAAGCCACAGCTCGCACCCCTGCGGCATCATGCAGACCCCCTGCGCCTGCCTGGGTGGCGAGGCGGGCGGCCCTGCCGCGGGTCCCCTGGCCCCCAGCGGGGATGTCTGCTTAAGAGATGCTATGGCCGGTGGCCCTGAAAACTGCCTGACCAGCCTGACCCAGGACCGGGGCGGGCATGGCACCACAGGTGAGTGACTGGTGGGGAAACCTGAGGATGGGGGGCTGAGAGGGGGCGGATACGGGGAGGTGGGTGGACAGGGGAGGTGGGTGAGGGTCTTCTCTGGCAGGGCTGCCCTGGCCAGCACTGCCATCTGGGGAGTGTGCACCTGGCACCCTCCGAGGCACCTGCTCCATCCACCTGTGCACAGAGTAAGAGTGAGGATCCCTGCAGGTGTGCGGGACCAGCCCGGGCACAGTGGGTGCTTGCTGAGCACTGAAGGACGGGATGGACAGTAGGGCCTAATTCCCTCCAGGTTGGGAAAGGGTCATTCTCCTGGCTGGGAGAGCGCCTGCCCTTTGTCTCTGGCAGGACTTCAATGGGCCAGAGGCTGCAGGGGCCAGGGCTGGGGGCTGCACGAGTTTCTGGAGCTGTGTGGACAGGTGGGCAGGTGGGCTCTTCAGATATGTGGTCAGGAGATGAGGCTTCGGGCCGAGTACGGTCTGGGTGGACAGATTGCATCTGTGGCACACTGCAGTGTGGATCGCAGCAGTGAAAACGTGGGAGAGCCCTGCTCTCAGGGAGCTGCCTAAGGGAGGGAGGAAGGCTCCAGACAAGAGGACACGAGCAGCACACAGCGGGCAGCAAGGAGAGCCTTGCACAAGAACTAGGCAGGGCCAGCCCTCACCACAGGGCGGCCATTGTACGTGGAGGTCAAGGAGGCTGCTGGGACCAGGGACCTTGTTCAAAGCTCTGGGAGACGTGGGGAGCCTCATGCCAGGAAGAGGGAAGTGGCTGGTGCCCGGCTAGCACTGAGGGGCAGGGGCCGGTCCTTTGGGGCTGCCAGCCTCAGGACACTGGCTTTTCCTGCTGATGAGACAGGAAGCCTCCCTGGGAATAGAGTCCTTGGGGTCGAACCTTGTGGGGTGCAGTGGGCCTCAGTGCAGAAGCTGGGTCCCGTACACACCTGGGACATGCAGACCCCTTGCTGACGGGTGACGTGTCAGAAAGAGAAGGAGGCCCAAGGTTTTGGTCGGAGCATCCGGGAGGATCGGGGGATTGGAGGGTTTGAGTTTGCAGCCCAGGCAGACGCTGACATCACACACCAGGTGTTTGGGGTCGAGGCCAGGCTGCTACTCAAGGTCAGAGGGCCATCCTGGGGCAGTGGGACCCTCAGGGGTGTCCAGGGGCCTTGAACTCTCTGGGGCCAGTGAGACCTATGGACTCCTCAGAACTTTGTGTTTAAAGGCATAAAATAGGCCATGCAGAGCTACAAAGGAAGCCAGTTAGGCTGCTGCCTGGTTCTACCCACGACCCGGGGCCATGGGCCCCGGATGAGAAGCCTCTGTGAGGCCGGGAGTGGGGCTAGAGAGGCCAGGGGACAGGAGGGACAGGGGTGAGGCTCGGCCCACCCCTCCAGTGGCCCGAGGAGGAGGCAGGCAGTGCCTCTGGGCAGTGGGGAGCCCAGGAACCCAAGTGGTGGTCCTGTGTCAGGACAGGTGGGCACATCAGCTGCGTCAGGTGCCACCAGCGGCTGCATGAGAGGAGCTGAGGACCAACCTCTCACCAGGCAGGGTGGAGGTCACTGGCCTTGGTGAGGATGGCTTCCATGGTGTGGCAGGGACGATCGTCTCAGGGGGACTGGGATGGAACCCAGCAGAGTCTGGAGGGCCGTTTCAGGGAGCAGAGATGGGGCAGCTGGCAGTTTGGAGGTGGGAGGCTGCAGGAGGACTTGCCCAGCGGCCACTGCCACACCCAGCAGCACACCTCGCTCTGCCACTCCTGGTCACTTCACCCCCGAGCCTTGGTTCCTTCCTCGGCAGAATACCAACTCCCTTGCAGGGTGTTTCCCTCCGACTGGGTATGATGGGAATCAGGCCCAGCCCAAGATCACTCCCAACACCGAAGAGCTGCTCCTTAGCAGCACTGGGGGCAGCGGCCCTGCCATTCCCAATAGTGCTTGGAGCAGCGTGGAGCCTGCCGGAGAGAGCTGGCGGGACAGACGTGTGTGATGCGTGGAGAGGCTGGGGCACCGTGTGACGCAGGTGTTGGAGGGAGTGCCACACTTCACTCCTCACTGGGTACCTACTGAGCGCAGGCACCCTGTGGTGTAAGGCGGTCGGGCCTCCGGTGGGAGATCTCATTTTATCTGGGGAACCCAAGGGCCTTAGCAAGACTTTAGGCAGAAGGGCCAGATGATTGAGGTGTGAGTGCAGAACAGATGTCAGCTCCGAGGGGAAGCCTGGGACAGGCTGGCGGCCGGTGCAGATTCAGGAAGGGGCTGCCGCTGGCCTGGTCAGGATGCAGCAGCAGCTGGTGGGAAGAGGAGGGCCTGGGGTGCCGCTGATGATCGGCTTACTGATGGAACAACGTGGACATGGGTAGGGAACCCCTCCCAGGTGTCTCACCAGGAATGAGAATGTCAGCTGAATTGAGGTAGGGGGACTGGGGGTTGCAGGGGAGAAGAGGAGCTGGAGATCAGAGTGAGACCCGAGCGTGAGCTGCCTGTGAGGCAGCCAGCTGGCAGTGTCATATGAACGGGCAGCTCTGATACCTGGAGCACCAGCACAGGGCCAGCATGGGGCAACGGATGCTTGAAAATAGCTTGTGAGCCACACATATGCAGAGCCCGGGGGCCTGGGTTCAAATCCCAGCCACGTGTCCCTGGGCTAATTCTGTCAGCTCTCTCCTCCCCTCAGGCCCCTCATCTTTAAAACAGGAAGAGTAAAAATACCTTCTTTCCTGAGGATTGCCCTGAGGAATGAGAACTGGGGTGAAGTGTTTCTAAGCGCTGTTGATGATGAAATATCAGTATCGTAGCCTATTCTTAGGCAGGGGACTCTAGAGGGCTCAGGGCGCAGAGAGCGACGAGAGGCAGGGATGTTCCAGCAGCTCGGGGGGTGCCGGCGACTCTGAGAAAGGGCATGTTTGGAAGCGGAGCTCGGAAGGAGGCGGGAAGATGTGTGTTCACACGTGCATTCAGGCAAGTATGTTGTGTGTGTGTGTTCATGCATGTGTCTGTGTGAGCGTGGCATGTGCGTGTGTTTGCATGCATGGCATACGTGTGTTGCGTATGTGCTCGTGCATATGTGTGGTGTGTGTGCCCCCATGTAAGTGTGGGTGCCTGGTACGTGTGTGTGCAGATGTGCAGTAATCATGCATGTGCTGTGTGTGCCACATGCGTATCGAGGCTCCGTGCAGCAACTCTGACGGAACACAGGTAAAGGCTGTGGGGCAGGGGCCACTGGCCTTGTGGGAGGACGGCTGGAGGGCACCTCGACTCGGCTGCAGAAACGTGAAGCAGGGAGCCTGTCATCTTGCACAGGATGGGGTGGAACGTGGTCACCCGGGCCCAGAGACAGTTCAGACTCCAGTGTCCATGCCCTGTGCCCAGAAGGCCCTGATGCTTCCAGGACCACGGACCAAAAGCAAGCTCAGTAGTAGAAATAGCCATTTATTGAGTGTTTACTTTGTGCTGGCAGCACCTGCATTTCAACAGCCCTTGAGATAGTGCCCGCAGAGGCCCCCTCTGCCTCAGGGCCTCCACACGGCTGATCCTCCTGCCAGGAAGTCTTCCCCAGAGACTCGCGGGGTTCCCGCCGTCCGGTCCTCAACACAGATGTGACCTTTCAGTGCAGGCTACCCCGACCGTCCTGTTTAAAATGGCAGCAGCTCCGGCCCCGCTCCCTGACCCTTTATCCTGCTTCTGTGTCTGCACGCGTGTTCACCTCTCAACACTGCATAATTCCCCTTATTTGTTGTGTCCATTTCTGATTGTTCATGCCAGGATGTCAGCAGCACAAAGCAGGCATTGCCGGTTTCCTGACATGCCCCCAGCATGTAGAACAGTACCGGGGCACAGCAGGCACTCAGTCAATGCTTGCTGGAGAAAGCCAGGCACAGACGTGGTAAGGCAGCGGCCAGGGTCACAGCTTGTAAGTGGCAGGCTGACGGCAGAGTCACTTAACGCTACCACCAGGTGATACCACTGGGGCCTCTGCAGTGAACTCTGCTCAGAGCTGTGTGTGTGTGCCTGCATGCCTGCATGTATGTGTGTGAATGTGAGCGCATGTGTGTGCGCGCGTGCATGTGTGTGAATTTGAGTGCATGTGTGAATGAATGTGTATGTGTGCATGTGTGTGAATGTGTATGTGTGCATGGGAGTGTGTGAACGTGTGTGCGTGTGTGAATGTGTGCACGTGTGTATGTGTGTGCATGTGTGATACAAGTGCATGTGAGCGAATGCACATATGCATTGAGTGTATGTGTGTGAATGCGTGCACGTATGCATGTGTGTGTGCATGTATGAATGAATGCATGTGTGAATGAATGCATGTGTGAATGCACGTGTGCATGAGTGTGTGCATGTGTGTGAATGTGAGTGGGTGTGTGTGAATGTGCATGTGTGCATGTGAGAATATGTGAATGTTCGTGTGTGTGAATATACGTGTACATGTGTGCCTGTGTGAATGTGTGCATGAGTGCATGTGTGAATGTGTGCACATGTGCATTGAATGTGTGTGAATGTTAGTGCATGTGTGTGAATGTGCACGTGTACGTGTGTGCATGTGTGTGAATGTGTGCACGTGTGCATGAGTGCATGTGTGTGAATGTTAGTGCACGTGTGCATGTGTGAATGTGTGCACGTGTGCATGAGTGTGAATGTGTGTGTGTGCATGTGTGTGCGCACATGCATGTGGATGAATGTAAATGCATGCATGTGGGCAAATGTAAGTGCATGTATATGTGCACGTGTATATGTGTGTGTGCGTGTGTGTGAATGTGTATATGCACACACTTGAATGTGAATGAGTGTGCATGTGTGCATGCACATGTGTGAATGTGCGTGTGTGCATGTGCATGCGTGTGTGTGTGCGCACGTGTGTGAATGTGTGTGCATGGGTGTGAATGTGTGAATGTGAATGCATGTGTGCATGCACGTTTGTGTGTGAATGTGTGTGCACATGTGCATGAGTGTGTGTGCGTACGTGTGTGAATGTGTGCGTGCACGTGCATGTGTGTGAATGTGTTAAAGTGTGCATGTGTGCATGCACGTTTGTGTGTGAATGTGTGCACATGTGCATGTGTGTGCGCGTATGTTTGTGAATATGTGTGCGTGCACGTGCATGTGTGTGAATCTGTGCGTGTGTGTGCACATGTGTGAATGTGTGTGAGTGTGTGTGCATGCGTGTGCGTGTGGAGGATGGGGTGCATGAGGGCCAGAGAGGCAGGTGACCATTCTGAACACACACAGCTGAGCAGAGGCAGGCCTGACCCCCAGATCCTGCCGGCTGAGCCATGTGCCCAGGGAGCTTCGTGCTCTCGCTGTGGGCCCAGGGACACTGGGACGGGCTTGTCCATCCATCCCTGTCCCTAGCAGGCGGTGCATGGCCAAGTGTGGGAGCAAGCAGGCGGCCCAGGCCAGCCTGTGGCCCATTTTCAGCCCTGCCCCCCACGCGGCCTGTCCAAATGCCACATGGCCACGTCACGCGTCAGACTCTGCAAACACTCCTCAGGCCAAGCAACTGTTCCCCTCCACCCCACGCCGCCGCACGTCCCACCGCCCCTCAGGCTGCCAGGCCCTGCTCTCACCAGCTCTCTCTGGCCCTCATCTCTGCCTCACCACTGCCTCCCTCTGCATTTTTCCGCCTTGGGTGAGATGGGGCCGTTTCTCTCAAGGGTTGTTTTAAATATTCATGTTTTAATTAAAGAATTTTATTGCAGAAATGACATGGAAGATAATGAAAAAGCAGCATCCTGGGGGTTGGGAGCAAGTGTGTGTGTCCTGTGTGTGTCCTTGCATATTCCTGTGTGTGTCCCTGTGTATGTTCCTGTGTGTCCCTGTATGTGTGTGTCCTTATGTGTCCCTGCATGTCCCTGTGTGTCCCTGCATGTCCCTGTGTGTGTCCCTGTGTATCCCTGTGTGTCCCGGTGTGTATCCCTGTATGTATGTCCCTGTGTGTGTCCCTGTGTGTGTCTGTGTCCCTGTGTCCTTGTGTGTGTGTCCCTGTGTGTGTCCCTGTGTGTCCCTGTGTCCCTGTGTGTCCATGAGTGTGTCTCTGTGCGTGTGTCCATGTGTGTGTCTCTGTGCATGTGTGTCCTTGTGTGTGTCCCTGTGTGTCCGTTCCTGTGTGTGTGTCCGTGTCCCTGTGTGTGTCTGTGTGTGTGTCCCTGTGTGCGGTGTGTGTGCCTGTGTGTCTTGGTGTGTGTGTCCCTGTGTGTGTGTGTCCCTGTGTGTGTCCTCCGTGTGCCCTTAGGGAGTAGATATGGGAGGCTTGGCAGGAGCTGATTGTGGAGTGTGAACCCACACATTCCACTGGGCTCCTGGGTCCCGCAGGGGTGTGGGGTGTGGGAGGCTGTGCTGCCGGCCAAGGGGCTGTGACCGGCCATGGAGCTGGGTGACGTCCCTGTCCCTGCCCTGCCTCCTGGGTGAGTCAGGCTCAGCACAGGCCCACCTGTGCAGTGACCCCACACTCACTCCCGAGGCTCTTGGAGACAGAGTCAGGCTCAGCCCCAACCCTGGGAACCCCGGGAGCCCTGGGAGTCCTGGGAAGAGGCATCTGGAGACCTCTCTGGGATGAGCAGGGCAGAGGGAGAGGCAACGGCTGGGCTGGCATTTGCAGGGAAGTCGGGATTGGAGTGGAGGTGGGGACTCCAGGTAGTCTCAGGGTGACGGGAGCACCGAGGGGCTTGGGGAGGTGCCGAGGCCGCCACTGTCAGGGTGTTTTGGCTTGGACAGGGGAGCCACTCTTTTTGCACAAGGACCAATTTAGAAAAATCTAGAAAACAAGAAGGCCTCAGTCCACATTGTAGACAACACCCATTTCAGATGGGGATGGCAGGATGGGCCTCACGGGAATGATGTGCTGGGCCCACCATGCCCTCAGCCCGGCACCTCCTCCGCTCTGTGCCAGGACCATCCCACGCTTGCCCGGCTGCAGGAGAGGCTGAGAGTCAGGGCCTGTGTTGGGTTCCCTTTCCCAGAAAGATGGGAGAAGGGATGTGGAGCTGCAGCACACAGCCGGGGTCCGGCCCGGGCAGCCGGCAGCCACTGGTCCCGGGTTGCGGGGATAGGCCCTGAGCCTTCAGGCTCATAAACAGGGCACCGTTCTCAGACCAGGCAGCACCTGCCTGACTGAGAAAAGGGAGCAGCAGGACTCGGCCGGCTCCGGGAGCCTCAGTCCCTCCTGAGAGCTGGAGCCGGGACAGCACCAGCTTGCAGGGCCTGCACGCTGAGCTCCAAGGAGATGGCGCCTTGACAGGTTTACGGGAGGCTCCTCGCTCTTGGATTGCCTGGGAAGTGGCCTGCCAGGTGGTTGGCTCGGCTTCTCGGCCCCATCCTGAGATCCTCTGGTGCCTGCCTCTGTGGCTGGAGGAGGGGGGCGGCCACTTGGGTCCTGCCTGTAGAGCTGCTGGCAGCAGGTGGGCTAAGTTGGCCCCAGCCGCCCTCCAGGGCCCTCCCTTCCACATCCCTGCAGGGGGGCCTGGTCAAGGTCTCAGAGGAGCAGTCTGGGTGCCCCAGGACAGACCCTAACTCAGAGCCTGGGCTGGGGTGGGGTCGTCCCTGGAGCATGCTGTGGGTGCCTGGGATGCCCTGGCAGAGCAGGGCGGGAATGGCAAAACTGACCCTCCAGCCCAGTGCTGCCCGACCTGGTGGACTCGGGAGACCTCTGCTGGCGGCAGATGGAAGTGCACAGCTCCCCTCTAGAGGAAAGCCCGGAAGCTGGGGAGGCCCCGCTGGAGGGAGGGACACTGCCTGCGCCCCCATCCCAGCCAACTTGGGGTACGGGATCTGGGGAGCTCACAGCCTTCAGTCTGGGGTGCCAGGGTGGGAAGGACACCAGGAGGACCCTCATCAAGCACCCTCTCCCCTGGGTGGCCAGGCTGCCTGGGGCCGTTAATTGGCTCTATTCATCCCCTTAATGAGATGGAAATGAGGCTTCCAGACAGAGCCGGCATTGAGTGGGGGAAGAAAGGCGGTTTCTTTCCGGGCTTGGAGGGGCAGCCCACCCCCCCCACACCCGGCTCACTGCTCCTCTGCTGCCCCTCACAGCCCACCCAGCTCAGACACACTGTGGCCACCCAGCAAAGGGTGGCTTGAACACCTCTGCACCCTGCACTGCAGACCCCATGGGCTCCATCCCGGCTAATTCCCTCTCTGGCATTGATGTATTCACTGGACAAACAGTTATTGAGTGTCAGCTATGTGAGGGGACACACATCAAAAACAAAACAAGAATAAAAACAGCAGCTACCATTTTCTTAGTATTCATTAGTAGCAGGAGCATGACCGAGACGGGGGATCAGTCTGTGGCTGGGATCAGGGCTCCGTATGTGATGGGATCAGGAATCCTCTGCCCAGGATCAGAGGTTAGCTTCTGTTGAGGATCAAGGCTCAGTATGTGACCAGGGTCAGGAATCAGTGTGTTGACTAAGATTAAAACTCAGTATGCAACCAGGGTCAGATTGTGACCTGGATCAGGGCTCAGCATGGGTCCAGAGTCAGGGCTCAGTATGTGACCAGGTTCAGGGCTTGGCTGGCAGGGGCAGGGTGGTCCATCCTTTGGGCCAGTGTTCCCCCTTCACAGCCTCTCCTGATGTGCCCCTGCCCCTTCTCCCCCTACCACATCCTCACCACCTGGGTCACCAAGGTAACCAGCCCTGAAATGAGTGGGTGTTTTGGCAGCTGAGGCCTAACCTGGGTCTATCCTGAAAGGCTGCCTGCTGCAGCAGTTGCCATGGGAACCAAGTGGCATCCTCCGATGAGCCTGGCTTGGACACCCTCTTTCTCCCACCCACTGCCAGTTTCCACGTCACTCAGGCTTCCGCGTGGGGGCTGGGCTGGGACGGCGAGGGGGCGCCGTGGGAAACGCCACCCTGACCCGTTGCCAGGCCTGCCTCTCAGGGACCATCTGGACCGTTGCCTCAGTATCAGGGGTGGGATGCCTTCAGCAGGTGAGACCACTGAGGCCCGGAGCGCCTGGGCCCCAGTCAGTCAGTCGTGGCAGGAGGCCTTGGTCTGGGGGTGGGGGGAGTTTGGAATCTGACCACCAGTTCAAGTCCGGGTTACTCTCCTTGTCCTGAGTTAGGGCATGCGACTAGGCAGCCACGAAGGGGCCACCACCTGTTCCTGTGCTGTGGGCAGGTGCTGCGCTGTCCTGCCCCTGCGCCCTGGAGGCTGTGCGTGGTCCCCCACACCCCCTGTGCTGCATGGCCAGGCACCGTGTGGAGGAGGAGGCAGCTCGGCTGCTGTGCGCCCTCAGCCAGGTGCTCTCCTCTCTGGGACCTGTGGGAGGGTCGCTGTGAGTGAAGAGGGTTCTGCAGCAGGCGTGGGGGCCTGGAAGACTCCCCCTCACCCTCTGGACCACAGCAGGGAGAAGGAGGCCCCCACTCTGCTCACAGCTGTGGCAGGTCAAGCCCCACCCCTTCGTCCCATCCCCTTGCCCCTGGCACCCCCTGTTGGCCATTCCTGGCATAGGCGCAGGGAAGCATGCGGAGAGGAGGATGAGGGGGATGGACCGCTCCACAAGAGTCACCTGGACACTGAGTTTGCTGAAAATCAAAGTGGGGCCCCAGGAGTCAACTCTGACCCAAAGGACAATGCCCACACACGGTCCTCTCCAAATCCTTTTTTGCTGTTTGCCTTCCCACTGGTCAGTCCTGGGAGGTCAGCTGTTATCCTCGTGTTGTAAATGATGGGAGTGAGTCCAGGGAGGTCACAGCCTGGACCATCTTGGGGGGGGGGCACCGCGGAAACCTGGCGGCTGGCACTCCCCTGGGGTCTCCTGCAGTCCACACTCCCACCAAGGGAGGTGGGGCCCCTTCCCTGAGGCTCCGAGAGGCCCTGGGGCCCTCTAGTGGGTGGGGGTGGCCTGCCCTTGGCCTGATTGCTGCCCCTGGGGCCTTCCTTGCTGTACCTGGGGTAGAGCAACTGGATCCTCAGTGCTCCCCAGTGGCACCATGGGGCAGTGGCCCTGGCTCCATGGTGGGTCCCTTCGTGGGGGCTGTCAGCTGTCTCCTCGCCACCTTGGCCAGGCCAGGAGCAGGCACTTGGGAGGACTGCATGCCCTTTCCAAGTCACCCGACCCTGGTGCACTGGGTGTGCGTGAGCCCAGGCATCCGCCGACGGAAGGTGGAGGCCAGAGTGCTGGGCAGGAGGCCTGGACGTGGCAGCTCATTCCCGGCCCCCTAGTGCTGCTGCCCCTCTGGCCCACAGACGGCAGTGGCCCTCTCCTGCTTCGCGCACAAAGGCCACCCCTCCATGGCTACTCAGTGCTCCAGGACCACAGGCCCTCAAGGCGGCCCAGAGTGTTCTTGGCCCTGGTGATGAGGATGGTGACCCTCCACTGGACCTGTGTGAAAACAGGCTCTGATGAGCAGGGCCTGGCCAGAAACTGGATGGGGCCTGACGAGGGCTTCCAGGCATGTGGGGAACAAGAGCCTTGGCGGCCAGGCCCCTCTACCCTCTGCCCATCAGCAGGACGCTGTGCTGTAGGCAGCCCTGGGGTGGGCGAGGTCACCCCTTCTTCATGCAGGCAGCAAACCTTCGTGGCTGCAGCTGGCACACGGGGACCCTTCCAGCTCAGGCATGACCTGAGATCTCCAGAGGGAACTCGGGAGCTGGAGAGACTCCAGACCCCCAGGTCCTCCCCGTCCAGGACTTCCACGCCAGTGCGGCCCCTCCCCGCCCGGGCAGGCCTCGGCTGGCTTCACACCCCACAACTTACCCTGTCCAGGCCACGAGCCCCTGCCCTGCCCTGATCCCTGCCCTCTGGTTTCCCAGCAGGCGGCTGGAAGCTGTGGTCCCTGTGGGGCGAATGCACGCGAGACTGCGGGGGAGGCCTGCAGACGCGGACGCGCACCTGCCTGCCCGCGCAGGGCGTGGAGGGCGGCAGCTGCGAGGGGGTGCTGGAGGAGGGCCGCCAGTGCAACCGTGAAGCCTGCGGCCGTGAGTGCGGGTGGGGAGGGGCGGGGCCGGAGACCTGGAGAGGCGGGGCCTGTGAGGGCGGGGCGGGGACGGAGCCCTGGAGAGTCGGGGCCTATGAGGGAGGAGCGGGGGCGGAGCCCTGTAGAGTCAAGGCCTATGAGGGAGGAGCGAGGGTGGGGCCCTGGAGAGGAGGGTTCTTTGAGGGCGGGGAGGGGGCGGGGCCCTGGAGGGGCAGGTCTAGTGGGGGCGGGGCCTCGAGCAGAAGGGGCCGGTGGAGGGAGGGGCCTAGGGGCGGTGCAAGGCCTGGGGGCGCTTGGGGCGGGACCTGTAGGAAAAGGGATTAGGGTGGATCTGGGCTCTGAGAAGCAGGACGAAAATTCGGGCCTGGCCGGTGGGGGTGGGGTCTGGCCAGGGGAGCAATGGTTAGGATCCCGAAGAGGGTGGTGCTCGGGGCTGCATGGGACTAGATGGGGTTTTGGGAGGGCATGCGGAAGGCTGGCTGTGGGAGCCCTGGTCAAGCCAGTTTGCCTGCCCCAGCCGGGTGCTGCTTCCAGAATGCATTTGTCTAATAAGCCTCTCTCACGGCCCCATGCATTTTTTAGCTGTTTTCATAAAGTTAAATCACGTTGTAATGAGACTGTCATTATTTGGGTTGCTTTTTCCTCGGTGAACTTTTCTGGGGAGAAGAGCTCCTCTCAGGGGCCTGGGAGGGCCCCAGGGCGTCGGCTGGGCTGTGGGAGGAAGGCGGGGCGTTGCTGGGGTGCCAGGCAGGGGAGAGCAGCCACTCTGCAGGTGACCGCTGGCCTGTGGGCGATGGAGGCAGTGAGAAAGGGGTCACGGGGCACAGGAGACAGAACCCACAGGAAGGGACCCCTCGTGGCCAGACGAGGACTGGTGCCACACTGGGCGCTCTGGTCCCTGGCTTCCCAGCTGCCCAGTGGGGCCAGGTGGCCCAGTGCTGGAGGGCTCAGAGCACTGTGGCCACAGAGAGAGAGGACGGGGGCAAAGCGTTGCTCTTGCGCTGACCTGAGCCCGTCCTGCAGCCGCTGGGCGCACCAGCTCCCGGAGCCAGTCCCTGAGGTCCACAGATGCCCGGCGGCGTGAGGAGCTGGGGGACGAGCTGCAGCACTTTGGGCTCCCGGCCCCCCAGACCGGTGAGCTGCCGGGAGGGGTTGGGCGGGACTAGAGCTTCGGGAAAATACTGTAAGTTAACAACCACGGCTAGTTATGAGTAGTAAGTTGAATAACATGCCGTAACCAGAGTAACCCCTTAGGTGCAGGACTCTTGTCTCCTGGCTGCTTGGCGTTAGGGGAACTGGTGTGAGGTGAAAAGGCCTGTCCCTGGCCAGACCCCAGAGGCCCAGGGATGGCACAGGCTGGCCCTGAGAGCTCCCAGCCTTGTAGGGGAAATGGCCAGTTCTTGAGATCAGCCTGCTTTGAAGGCCCGGGGGCTCTGCCCAGCCCCTCTGCCTGCTCCCCAGCAGGGCGGCCCTCCCGCTGTGGGGTCCGGCCGAGGTCTGACTGCAGCCCCACGGGCAGCAGGCCGGTGACACTGTAGTGGGGCCTGCAGGTGACCCAGCAGCTGAGGAGTGGTCCCCGTGGAGCGTGTGCTCCAGCACCTGCGGCGAGGGCTGGCAGACCCGCACGCGCTTCTGCGTGTCCTCCTCCTACAGCACACAGTGCAGCGGGCCCCTGCGTGAGCAGCGGCTGTGCAACAACTCCGCCGTGTGCCCAGGTGGGTGGGGCCTTGGGCTGGGGCAGCGGGGGGCAGGGCAGCGGGGGACCAGGGCAGCAGGGGACCAGGGAAGTGGGGGGCTAGGGCTCCCAGGGACCAGGGCGGCGGGGGGCCAGGGCAGCGGGGGGCTAGGGCGGCGGGGGGCCAGGGCAGAGAGGGCAGTGGTGGCAGAGGGCAGCAGTGCTTCCCATCTCTCTACAGTGCATGGTGCCTGGGATGAGTGGTCACCCTGGAGCCTCTGCTCCAGCACCTGTGGCCGTGGCTTTCGGGATCGCACGCGCACCTGCAGGCCCCCCCAGTTTGGGGGCAACCCCTGTGAGGGCCCAGAAAAGCAAACCAAGTTCTGCAACATCGCCCTGTGCCCTGGTAGGTGAGAGGGAGGGCACGGGGTCAGGGAGGAAGGGAAGAAAGGGGAGATCACAGTGGGTGGCTGGTCAGGTCCAGGAGCCCAGCTTTGCCCACTCCAGATCCACCTCAGGGTGCTCAGAGGTTGGAATATCAGACCGGGTTCAGGAAGGAGACTGAGGTGTGATCTTGGGGCATTCCCAGCCATGTTCCAGGCTGGGTGTGGGTGGTGGCTCCCGGGGTGTTCCCACCCATGTCACAGGCTCGGTGTGGGTGGTGGTCCCCGGCATGTTCACGCCTATGTCCCAGGCTGAGTGTGAGGCGGTAGCCCCCTGGGTGCTCATACCCACATCTGAAGCCAGGCACTGGGGTGCTGGGTGTTCACGCCCACTTCGTGTCCCCTTCCTCCCCCGGGCCGGGCAGTGGATGGAAACTGGAATGAGTGGTCGAGCTGGAGCGCTTGCTCCGCCAGCTGCTCCCAGGGCCGACAGCAGCGCACGCGTGAGTGCAACGGGCCTTCCTACGGGGGCGCTGAGTGCCAGGGCCACTGGGTGGAGACCCGAGACTGCTTCCTGCAGCAGTGCCCAGGTCAGGGGTGTGCCAGGCGGGGGTCGTGGGGCACCTAACAAGCAGGCACCTCTAGGGAGGAGACAGGCCCCACGGTGGGGTGGGAGTGACCGTGGGCCCTGGCATGTGACTGAGAAGGGAGTGGGGTGCACAGCGGGGTCTGGGTGTCCGTGAGGGAAGTAGAGTGTGGGGTGTCCATGGAGGAAAGTGGAGTGTGGGTGGCCATGGGGTAGTGGGGTGCACAGTGGGACTTGGGGTGTCCATGGGGGAAGTGGAGTGTGGGGTGTCCATGGGGGAAGTGGAGTGTGGGTGGCCGTGGGGTAGTGGGGTGCACAGTGGGACTTGTGTCTGTGGGGGAAGTGAAGTGTGGGTGGCCATGGGGTAGTGGGGTGCACAGTGGCAATTGAGGTGTCCATGGGGGAAGTGGAGTGTGGGTGGCTGTGGGGTAGTGGGGTGCACAGTGGGACTTGGGGTGTCTGTGGGGTTTTGGAGTGTGGGTGGTCGTGGGATAGTGGGGTATACAGTGGGACTTGGGGTGTCTGTGGAGGAAATGGAGTGTGGGGTGCACAGTGGGAATTGGGGTGCCCATGGGGGAAGTGGAGTGTGGGGTGCACAGTGGGAATTGGGGTGCCCTTGGGGAAGTGGAGTGTGGGGTGCACAGTGGGAATTGGGGTGCCCTTGGGGGAAGTGGAGTGTGGGGTGCACAGTGGGAATTGGGGTGTCCGTGGGGGAAGTGGAGTGTGGGGTGCACAGTGGGAATTGGGGTGCCTGTGGGGGAAGTGGAGTGTGGGGTGCACAGTGGGAATTGGGGTGTCTGGGGGAAGTGGAGTGTGGGGTATAGTGGGAATTGGCTGTCCGTGGGGAAATGGGGTGTGGCGTGTACAGTGGGAATTGGGGTGTCTGTGGGGGAAGTAGGGTGTGGGGTGGCTGTGGGGTTGTGGGGTGCACAGTGGGGCATGGGGGGTGGTGGGGTCAGCTGCATGTGGGGTGTTTGCTTTATTTTGTATCCAGCTGATGACGGGTTTCTCCCCTCCTGGTCTGAATTTCCCTTCTCCTGACTTCCTGCCCCACACCCCGGGTCCCTGCGTCTCACTGCCACACGGCTCTGTGTGGGTCCCTGTCTCTGTGTCCCCGTGTCACTGTGGCTCCTGGACCCCACCCTCCCGGTCGCCCATGCCCTGCAGTGGACGGCAGGTGGCAGGCCTGGGCATCGTGGGGCAGCTGCAGCGTCACGTGTGGGGCCGGCAGCCAGCGACGGGAGCGTGTCTGCTCCGGGCCCTTCTTCGGGGGAGCAGCCTGCCAGGGCCCCCATGATGAGTACCGGCAGTGCGGCACCCAGCGGTGTCCCGGTGAGGCCCCTTCCGCCTGGGCTGGGCTCTGGGGAGGGCTCGGTTGTCAACCACATGGCCTGGGGGCGCTCCCATCCTGTCTTCAGAGTGATGCCCACTCCAGGCACCCTGCGGGTCTGGGCCTTCTGGAGCCAGCTGCTGGCTCTTAGTTCCTCTTCCTGACCCCTGTGCTGCGCCTCTTGGCAGAGCCCCATGAGATCTGTGATGAGGACAACTTTGGTGCCGTGATCTGGAAGGAGACCCCAGCGGGAGAGGTGGCTGCCGTCCGGTGTCCCCGCAACGCCACAGGTGAGGGCTCCGCAACGCCACAGGTGAGGGCTGGAGAGCATGTGGTGTGTGGCGCTCCCATCCTGTCCTCATGGTGATGCCAATGCTGAGGCGCTGTCGGCATAGGGAGGCGGCCCAGACACGGAGCCCAGACAGCCTGCATGTGCTGGCGCGGGGCAGTGGGGCTGCAAGCCCAGGGAACAGGGTAGGAACTCTGCGGTAGCCGCGGTTCTGAGCACTCATTCACTAGGGGCTGGCCCCGTGCTCAGCCCTAACACAAGACGTCCATAGAGCCTCAGCAGCCCAAGAAGTCGCCACCACTTACAGCTGGGAAACTGAGGCACAGGGAAGTTAATGCATGTGCCCTGGGCCTGCAGGGAGAGGAAGAGGAGGTCTCTGTTGAATGCCAGCCCTAAGCAGGGAGTGCCTAGAGGGCATGGGGAAAGCAGGCAGGCTCGTGGGGAAGGGGCTCCTGCACTAGGGGCAGGCTCATGGGGAAGGGGCTCCTGCACTAGGGGTGGGCTCGTGGGGAAGGGGCTGGCTGTACTGGGCTGGCCTCCTTCGCCCCTCCTCCTGTTTAGAGGAGTGCAGGTGCTTTATGTCCGACAGGCCGCAGGCAGGGAGATTGGGAGCCCAGGCTCAAACTCTGGCTCTGCCCTTGTTTGCTGTGTGACATTCAGAAATGGACTCAATCTCCCTGAGCCTCAGCGTTCTCATCTGCAGGATGAGGGCAGCTGGGGTTCCTCTGCTCGGAGCTGCTGTGGGGAGGTGTGGGGTCGGCCGCGGGGACCACACGTTGCCAGCTGAGGCTGCCGCTCCTCCCTCGCTCTCCCGATGACAGAACAGGGAGTGTTCTTGGTAGCAGATTGCAAATGCTGAGAGACAGAATGCCCCGTGTGCACATGGCACGGTGGCACGCCCCCCTGGCCTTTGTCCTGCGTGCGTGGCTGGGTCTCCTGGTGCTGCTCATTTCTGGCCTCCTCGGAACCGGGTTCTGCATCCGGGCCCATGGCTCTCATCAGGTGTCGGGGCTTCGACAGTTCCTGGTAGCTGTTGACACCGTGTGTACCCTCAGCTGTCCCCATGTCTCTGATGATGTCCTGGGAGTGAGCTCTGCATCACAGGGTGTGCTATGTTTAAGGCTGTTGTTGCCTTAATGCCCGTGGCACCCCAAGGCTGCCCCTGTGTCTCTGGGCCAGGCCGTGGCCCCCGTAGCCCTGTGCATGCAGCCATGGGGGGGCTGGGGTTCCTGCTCTCTCCGGGACTCTGAGTTGGTTAGAAGGGGCTCTGAAGGAGTCCATGGCTGAACTCTGAAGCCCCGACTCGGCTGAGAGCTCCACCTCCACGCAGTGGGGTCCCTGAAGGCTTAGCTCCTGCCAGGTCCTGAGTCCACGGGGCAGGTAACGGCTCAAAATGTGTTGAGTGAAGGGAACGAGGTCCCTGCATGGGCTCTGCTCTCAGCGTGAGGCCATGGGCGAGTCCCTGCTTCTGGGGGCCAGGGTCCAGCCAGAGGGTCTGCTGCCAGGGCCGAGGGTAGGATTCCTGGGCCAGTCAGTGGGTGTCCACCTGAGAAGGGGTGGGTCTCCCCAGGACTCATCCTTCGACGCTGTGAGTTGGACGAGGAAGGCATCGCCTACTGGGAACCCCCCACCTACATCCGCTGCGTTTCCATTGACTATAGAAACATCCAGATGATGGTGAGGCCCAGTGCTGGGGGTCCCCAGCCCCTCTCCAGCCACCCCGGGCACACGGGCTGGGACCCTGCAGAGGGCCCTAGGTGTGGGAGGTCCTGGGTGGCTGCCTGGATGTGTCCCACAGAGACGAAGGCACCCACCCACTGCGTCTTCCGCAGACCCGGGAGCACCTGGCCAAGGCCCAGCGAGGGCTGCCGGGGGAAGGGGTCTCGGAGGTCATCCAGACGCTGGTGGAGATCTCCCAGGATGGGACCAGCTACAGCGGGGACCTGCTGTCCACCATCGACGTCCTGAGGAACATGACAGAGATTTTCCGGAGGGCATACTACAGCCCAACCCCTGGGGATGTACAGGTGGGCTCCCCAAGGGTGGTCCTGGAAGAGGGTGTCGGGAAGGTGTCTGGGGAGCCCTCCTGGACCCCAGAGTTGGGTCCCCAACCCTGGCCACAGCCCAGGCCCTAACCCCTGCCATAGGCTGAACTCTGACCTTCATCTCCCATTACACACTGACCAGGATCAGGGCTCAATGGTCACATGCTGAGCCCCGATCCTGGTCACACACTGAGCCCCGACCCTGGTCACACGCTGAGCCCCAACCTTGGTCACACCAAGCCCCGATCCTGATCACACCGAGCCCCGACCCTGATCACACCGAGCCCCGACCCTGGTCACACCGAGCCCCGACCCTGGTCACACGCTGAGCCCTGACCCTGGCCACACGCTGAGCCCAGACCCTGGTCACACTGAGCCCCGACCCTGGTCACACGCTGAGCCCCGACCCTGGTCACACGCTGAGCCCCGACCCTGGTCACACCGAGCCCCGACCCTGATCACACCGAGCCCCGATCCTGGTCACACCGAGCCCCGACCCTGGTCACACC
>CAUYLZ010082058.1:0-24677 GCA_963573645.1 Pithecia hirsuta
CTGGGGGTTAGGTCTTCCTTCACTACATAATGAAATAAAAGCGCCGGGTGCGGTGGCCCACGCCTGTAATCTTAGCACTTTGGGAGGCTGAGGTGGGTGGATCACCTGAGGTCAGGAGTTCAAGACCAGCCTGGCCATCATGGTGAAACAAAAAAAAATAAGGCCAGGCATGGTGGCTCAAGCCTGTAATCCCAGCACTTTGGGAGGCCAAGGTGGATGGATCACCTGAGGTCAGGAGTTCAAGACCAGCCTGACCAACCTAGCGAAACCCCGTCTCTAAAAAAAATTAAAAAAAAAAAGATAAAAGAAAATAATAATAATAAATAAATAAAACAAAAGCAGTAACAGGTTAACTGGATCTGACAAGAAATTAGCCAAAAAAAGGCAGAAAGAGCGGTCAGTATCTTTTCAAGATATTGAAACAAGGTTTTAGATACATTATCATTCAAACAGAATTCAAAGTATGAATCCATGATAATCAGCAAGACATGTATCTAATGAGAACAGAAAAAAAAAAACTTCCAGGCTGTTTTCACTGAGGGAGAAATCAATCTCACTGAAATTAATGATAAAAGTTTAGAAGCTTCTCTGTAAGTTTTATAACATACAATACATAAGTATACGTATATATAATTTAGAAATAAATAAAGGTATTTTGGGTTATGTGATCATGACAGCTTTCCTGGTAGTTATGTGTTTTAATTAAAAACAATTATATGGTGGCTCACGCTTGTAATCCCAGCACTTTGGGAGGCTGAGGTGGGTGGATCACCTGAGGTCAGAAGTTCGAGATCAGCCTGGCCCACATGACGAAAATTTTAAAAACACAAAAATTAGCTGGGCATGGGGGCGCTCACCTGTAATCCCAGCTACTCAGGAGGCTGAGGCACAAGAACTGCTTGAACCTTGGAGGCAGAGGTTGCGGTGAGCCAAGATTGTGCAATTGCACTTCAGCCTGTGTGACAGAACGAGACTCTGTCTCAAAAAAATAAAATAAAAATAAAAACAATCATAGACCAGCAACCTAGGGGATGGCCTTTGGGCCTGGGCACAGCACTTTAAAACTTGGACAAACCAGAATGCTTCCACCTTGGTAGTGGAGGGGACAGGTGGGGACTAAGATGCTGAGAGGGGGTTGATGTTATGTCATCACCATCCAAAACACATTGTAAGGCCCTGGCGCTGTCTCTGCTGGAGAAGACAAAGAGGTTAGGAGAGGGAAAAGCATGAATCTTATGTAAAGGGCAGAACAAGAATAAAATAGGAGGAATATCCACGAGGAAAGTTCTTCAAAGGGCACAGTAACAAAAACTAATTAATATCACTTCCAGTGTATCCACTATGTGTCAGGCACAGTGCTAGGCACACTTCGTTTATTTTTCATTCCTTGCAGCACCTCTTGAGATGTGGGTATTTTCCTATCCATATTAAAGATGAAAATGCTAGGGCATGATGAGTTGGCTAAAGGTATATATGTATGTGTGTGTGTGTGTGTGTATGTACTTGTACATACACACATAAATAATTATCCTTGCATTAGTAACATGTGAGGCACATCATTAAAAGATGTATTTTCAGCCAGGGAGTGGCTCACGCCTGTAATCCCAGCACTTTGGGAGGCTGAGGCGGGTGAATCATGAGGTCAGGAGTTTAAGACCAGCCTGGCCAACATGGTGAAACCTCGTCTCTACTAAAAATACAAAAATTAACTGGGCATGGTGGCGGGCACCTGTAATCCCAGTTACTCAGGAGGCTGAGGCAGAAGAAGCGCTTGAACCTGGGAGGTGGAGGTTGCAGTGAGCCAAGATCTCGCCAACCTAGGCAACAAGAGTGAAACTACAACAGAAAGAAAGGAAAGAAGGAAAGAAAGAGAGAGAGAGATCTGGAAAAAAGAAAGAGAGAGAGACACAGAGAGAGAGGGAGAGAGAGAGAGATCTAGAAGGATACACCAAACTGCTCATAGTGGTTAAACTTGAAAAAGGGAGTAGGATGACTAACTTGAATGAAATTCATTTTATAGGTTAAAAAAAGGTCAAATTATGGCAATTTCATATGGTACAATATAAAATTATATTAAATACTCAAGATTAAATGAATTATTACAATGAGAATATATTCATGTATTACTTATAAACAAAACACAGCTAAAAAGCAGTCCCTGGCACTCCTAGCATCTAGAGACATTTGAAGACAGAAAAATAAGCCAAGTCCCCCCTGATGCTGACTGCACTGTGCCTAAGCACATGGCCTGGACAAAACCGGGTTTCAGGCCTGGCTCTGCCCTCAGCTGCCTGCTAGACCTTGGCCCAGCTGCTTTACTTCTGGGGCTTTAACTGGGGCACCTCACTCATGACCGCAGTAATTCTCCTAACACTACAGCTGGGAACTGTCATACATATATTACAGATGAGGAAGGGTCTGGATTAGCTACTTTTTTTTTTTTTTTTTTTTTAGCAGAATCTCGCTCTGTTGCCCAGGCTAGAGTGCAGTGGCCAATGTTGGCTCACTGCAACCTCCACTTCCTGGGTTCAAGTGATTCTTCTGCCTCACCCTCCCAAGTAGCTGGTTTTCGTATTTTTAGTAGTGACGGGGTTTCACCACATTGGCCAGGCTGATCTCAAACTCCTAACCCCATGATCCACCCACCTCGGCCTCCTAAAAGTGCTGGGATTACAGGCGGGAGCCACCGCGCCCGGCCGGATTACCTACCTTTTAAATCAGATCTAATAATACACAAACAGGTCGGCTGAGATCCTGGGGTTCTGGGGCATCCGCGTGGACTTGAGGTACAAGCTGTCCCCTTGGCCCAAGGCAACCTTTCTAGGGAAACTCCCAAGAAGAGCGTGTTCAGCACAAAGGAAGTGAACGGGGAGCACCTGGCTTCCAATGATCACTCTGCTGCTTACCCCCAGCGGGACCCCAGCATTTATCCCCCCTGGGCTTCGGCTTCTTTCTTTGCAATGAGGAATCAAGATGTTATGGTATTTAGTGTTTATGAGAAGCTGTGCACTTGATTCTCACAACGACCCTGGGAAGAGGATCAAGTAAGTGGTCTCCCAATCCACAGATACTGATACTAATCACTAATGATTGTGCAAAGCTTTTCCGTTTCCAACAGGCCATAAAATATATTATCTTTCTTTAATTCTAAGAAAATAAGGGAGTAATCTTTGGCTTTCATCGGATTCTCAAAGGTATACGTGTCCCCCAAGGAGTTCAGAGACAGCCATGTTACGCAGGTGCAAGGCCCCCCAGGGCTGTCGGACTCAAGAAACAGCTGACAACAAACGTTCACACGCACGATCTCATGCACCTTCACGGCGACCTACGAGGAGGAATTACCGCCCCAATTCACAACCGCGGAGACACACAGAGGAGGGCGGCCATCGCCCGGGGTCGCCCTCCCGCTGCCTCCCTCCAGGCCAGGCCCGGGCGTCCCCGGGCCTCCAGGTGAACCTAGGCAGCGCTGCCCGGCGACGCCGGACTCGGAGACGTACCTGACGCGTCCCAAAAGCCGGGGTCCAAGCGCTCCCCGAAATCCGCCCGCAAGAACCCTGCAGCCCAGCGATACCTTGACCCACAGGCGTCCGGCCGCCCGCCCGTCACGCGCATGCGCAGCCCCGCCCGGCCTCTACCACCGAGGAAAGGGGGTCCCCAGCGCCAGCCTGCGCAAGTCCCCAGAAACTCCGTGAATCCCCTCGGGATAGTAAACGGATTATACAAAGTCATTGTCTTCCGGGGTCCTTTACATGCCCCCCCCTTACAGGCTAGGACCAGGACCTGCACTCACCCTCCCCACAGACACATTGGTCTGGGCCCCCGGCCGGGCTATCACTATGGAAACGGCGTCTCGCGGACTACCAGGTGGTTTGCGAAGATTCCATTGTTAAGAGAAACCGGAAAATGGTGACCGCCCCGGCGTTGCCTGGAGAACGCCTGGACTCACAGTAGCAAAATGGGCCTCTCCCTGGCTCCCCTCCTCCTCCCCGAGCACAAGGCAAGGGGCACCCCTTGCTGTGAGTGTCGGGGGCCCACCCAGAACTTTGCGGAGTCCCCTGAGGAACCCGTGGCGGGACCGGCCCAGGGTTCCTCAAATTCCGCCGATGCTTTCTGGTAAGACCGACGGACAGACGCACCATGACCCACCTGTGGCAGCCTGCCCCCTCCCCACGCCCTCACGGTGGCTTCTACAAGCAAGGGAAACTGAGGCCCAGGGACTACTTACAGGTCGCACTGTGAGCAAGGGCAGAGAACTACTGGAGAATCAACTCCAGGATCTCCTAGAGTCCTAACAGCGTGTGTTTATTCCGTCTGATAAATGAAGAAACTCAGGCCGTTCAAAGAACGGCGCCTAGTGGGTGTACCAGGTGGCACCATCCATTGAGGGGCAAGACACAGGGGTCTTTGCCTCCAAGCGCAATTCTCTTCCAACTACAACACCTTGCATTAAGAGGGGAGACTTCCATGTCCTAGAACCAAAATCTTCACAGTCTGGCTCAGCATTGTCCAATAGAAACATAAAGCAGGCCACATTTGTAATTCGGAATTTTCTAGTAGCCACATTTTTTTTCTTTTTTTTATTATTTTTTTCTTTCTGGCCTTATGGGGACAGATTATTTTTTTCTTTTTTAATTTTTTTTCATAGCCACATTTTTTAAAATGTAAAAAACAGAAAAGCCAAGTGAAATTAATTCGAGTGATGTTTTATTTCGCTCCATATGTCCAAAATATTACTATTTCAAGATATGATCAGTATTTCTAAATTTACACTGCTTCCATTTCAAAATTTAATTTTTTTTTCTGAGATGGAGTCTCAATCTTGCCCAGGCTGGGGTGCAGTGGTGTGATCTCAGCCCACTGCAACCTCCCCTCCCAGGTTCAAGTGATTTTCCGGTCTTAACCTCCTGAGTAGCTGGGATTACCAGTGCCCACCACCACACCTGGCTAAGTTTTTGTATTTTTTGTAGAGACGGGGTTTCACCATGTTGGCCAGGCTGGTCTCAAACTCCAGACCTCAGGTGATCCACCCGCTTCAGCCTCCCAAGTGCTGGGATGTAATGTAATGCTTTGTTTTGAGATGGAGTCTTGCTCCGTCACCCAGGCTGGAGTACAGTCGTGCAATCTTGGCTCATTGCAACCTCTGCCTCCCAGGATCAAGCAATTCTCCTGCCTCAGCCTCCTGAATTACAGGCGTATGCCACTATGCCTGGCTAATTTTTACATTTTTCGTAGAGACGGGGTTTTGCCATGTTGGTCAGGCTGGTCTCGAACTCTTGACCTCGTGAACTGCCTGTCTCCGCCTCCCAAAGTGCTGGGATTAGAGGCTTGAGCCACCCCACCCAGCCTGTAATGCTCTTGAATCATCCTGAAACCAGTACTCTACCACAGGTCTGTGTAAAAATTGTCTTCCATGAAACTGATCCCTGTTGCCAAAAAGGTTGGGTCCTGTGGATACAATGACTATTTATTGAGTACCTACCATAAGCCAGTAGCATGCTCCTACTTGGTACAGAAAGGTGAACTAAACCAGACTTGATCCCTGCCCTGAAGGGGCTTATATCTACTGGAGGAGATAGGATATTCAGTTAGTTATGTAAATAATGAGTTATAATTGTCATCACTGCTTCAAAGGGGCAGTACTGTGAGATGACATAAGAGTGTGTTTTGACCATACAAGGAGGTCAAGGTGCTGAAGGAGGAGCAAAAGTTAATTAGATAAAAGGGAGCGGAAATAATGTGCCATCCAAAATGTACCATCCAAGCAGCAGGAAGTGAGGCTGGAAAGGTAGAAGGTGCCCAGACGTGGGCTGGCCATCCCAGTAGCACTAGAGGCATGTGACAACTGAGTCCTTGGAATTTGGTTAAAGTGACTGAATAAGTCTAATTTTAAGGCTGAATGCAGTGGTTCACATCTGTAATCCCAATACTTTGGGAGGTGGTAATGATGCCACTGCACTCCAGCCCCTGGGTGACAGAGTGAAATTCTGTCTCAGACAAACAAAAGTAAAAAATTTTAAAAGTAAAGCGTTAAAAGAATGGCTACTCCATAAACAGAACATCCAAGAGTAAAATTTTAATTTTAATTAATTTAAATTTTGACCAGGCACAGTGGTGAAACCCCATCTCTACTAAAAAAATACAAAAGTAGCCAGGCATGGTGGCGCATGCTTGTAATTCCAGCTACTTGAGAGGCTGAGGCAGGAGAATCACTTGAATCCGGGAGGCGAAGGTTGCACTGAGCTGAGATCGCACTATTGCCTTCTAGCCAGGGCAACAAGAGTGAAACTCCATCTCAAAAAAATAAAAGAGCATTACATTCGTTGTGTACTTTATTTCTACTATAATTACATTGTAACATATAATAAAATAATTCTACAACCCACCATAATGTAGAATCAGTGGGGTCCCTGAACTTGTTTTTCTGCAACTAAACAGTCTATCTAGGGGTGCTGAGAGACAGTGACAGATCATCAGGCATTAGATTCTCATAAGGAGCATACAACCTAGGTCCCTGGCATACACAGTTTATAATAGGATTTGCACTGCTGTGAGAATCTAATTCTGCAGCTGATCTGACAGGAGGCGGAGCTCAGGCAGTAATGTGAGGAATTGGGAGTGGCTGTAAATACAGATGAAGCTTCTCTCCTCAACTGCCACTTACCTCATGCTGTGCGGCCTCGTTCCTAACATGCCACAGACCTACACCCATCCGTGGCCCCGAGGTTGAGGACCCCTGATTGTATGACTAAAGGTTATACTAAAAAGTTTGTCAGATGCTAAAGTCAGCATTGTTTTATATGCTCAAATATATTAACTTTTTTGTTATTTCATTTTTGTTTTTTTCAAATCCCCTATTCTGAGAAGCATCAAATATGTTAACTTATTTATATATGTATGTATGTACGTATGTATGCATGTATTGAGACAGTCTCACTCTGTCTCCGAGGCTGGAGTGCAGTGGTGTGATCTCCACTCATTGCAACCTCCACCTCCTAGGTTCAAGCAATTCTCCTGGCTCAGCCTCCCAAGTAGCTGGGGTTACAGGCGCCTGCCACCACGCCCAGCTAATTTTTGTATTTTTAGTAGAGATGGAGTTTCACCATGTTGGCCAGGATGGTCTCGAACTCCTGACCCCAGATGATCCACCTGCCTTTGCCTCTCAAAGTGCTGGGATTATAAGCATTAGCCCCCATGGCAAGCCCAAATAAGGTAACTTTAAACAGGGCATTTGAATCTTGACTGCCAGAATGTGTGCTCCATGAGAACGGGGTCTTATTCTTCCACTCATCTGCCCCCAGCACACAGCATAGTGCTTGCCACAGGGTAGGTATTTAATGAAGCTAGTTTTCTTCCCTCTCCTTTTATCTTCCCCAGATAATGGCAGTAAAAACTTACCATGTTTCAGAGAATACCTAAAATGGTATGATGAAGTATTCAGAAGGGACCAGGAGTGGTGACTCATGCCTGTAATCCCAACACTTTGGCCAAGGTGAGTGGATCACCTGAGGTCAGGAGTTCGAGACCAACCTGGCCAACATGGTGAAACCCCATCTCTACTAAAAATACAAAAATTATCCAGATGTGGTGGCGGGCACCTGTAGTCCCAGTTACATGGAAGGCTGAGGCCGGAGAATCACTTGAGCCCAGGAGATCAAGGCTGCAATGTGTGAGCTGAGATTGCACCACTGCATTCCAGTCTGGGCTACAGAGCAAGATCCTATCTCAAAAAAAAACTCTGGAAAGTCTAAAAGGAGTCGTAGTTAATCCATAATTTGCCTAATGGAGAAAGCAGTAGAAGCAAATCATTCCCGTTCACTGTTGTGAGTCTTGTAATAGATGAATGCAGAACCCTGGCCTTTGCAGAGGAGGCATAGTGCTAATGGCTTGGAAAAATTTTGGTTTCCACAGATGTTTCACCTGGGCGTCGTCCAACAGAGGGAACCCTATGTGCAAAGGCATAGAGGTAGGAAGAGCATGTGATCAGGGACCAGGAAGAAGTTCTGCAGGTCAGGCGTGTAGGATGCATGACTGTGGAGAAGAGCGTAGAGTGAAGGCCTGAACCGGAGAAGGAAGGAGAGAATCATGAAAGGGCAGTTGAGTTCATGTTCCCACCAAACTGGACATTTTCTCTGTCCATTATGTATGAGCTTCTAGAGGACGGGATCTAAGTCTTTATTAATTTTAGTTTATTTTTTATTTTTCTTTGAGGTGGAATTTCCCTCTTGTTGCCCACGCTGGAGTGCAATGGCATGATCTTGGCTCACCGCAACTCCCCCACCCCCACCGGTTCAAGAGATTCTCCTGCCTCAGCCTCCCGAACAGCTGAGATTACAGGCATGCACCACCACACCCAGCTAATTTTGTATTTTTAGTAGAGACAGAGTTTCTCTAAGTTGGTCAGGCTGGTCTCAAACTCCCGACCTTAGGTGATCCACCCGCCTTGGCCTCCCAAAGTGCTGGGATTACAGGCATGAGCCACCGTGCCTGACAAGGATCTAAGTCTTTTGCTGTATTATAACAAGGCCTGTCACACTGGACTGTGGACACAGAGAGCCCACAAATGGTAGTAATGGGCTCCTGGCCAAGAAGCAAGGACCCAGGAGAGCTGGCAGGCCAGGATGTTCTAGAGCCAAGGAGGAAGAGTAGGGTTGGGGCCAGTTTTCTGAGAGGGAGCAAAAAGCCTCAGGTTGATCAGGAGCCTTGTGCTGAGGAGATGGACCCCATATTCTAGAATCACAGTATCAGAGAGCTGGAGAGAGTCTTAGGGTCACCTAATCTAACTCTCTTTTAGAGTCGGGGCTCAGAGAAACAAACATCTGATTTCATTTCTAGTTTGGGAACTGACTTGCTGAGTGGTCTCGAGTAGTCTGGAGCCCTGGTCTTTTTCACACTCTAGTCTCTTTATTTTTAAAACTAGAACAATTGGCCAAGAAGTGGCTCACACCTGTAATCTCAGCACTTTGGGAGGCCGAGGCGGGCAGATCACGAGGTCAGGAGATCGAGACCATCCTGGCCAACATGGTGAAACCTCATCTCTACTAAAATACAAAATATTAGTCCTGCATGGTGGCACACACCTGTAGTCCCAGCTACTCAGAAGGCCGAGGCAGGGGAATCTCTTGAACCCGGGAGGCAGAGGTTGCAGTGAGCCGAGATCGCACCACTGTACTCCAGCATGGTGACAGAGCAAGACTCCATCTCAAAAAAACAACAACAAAAAAACTAGAACAATTTTCATCATGGGGAAGGGGGAGAGGGAGAGTCAGGCATCAGACATTGGAAGAACAAGTCCATATACCTTGAAATCCTCATTTAAGTATGGGCGTCTCAGACAGAACTCTTTAATTCCCCCTGCAGGCATGGGATGTGTTCTTCGCCATTAGCCCTGCGTAGCTGGCAAACGTGGTTGGGCTTTTCCTCTTGCGTTTTCTGAGCTGGCTGTATGCTGTTTCTGATTTCCAGGAGGCTGATTAAAAAAAGGACAAGATTGGAGTGGGAAATGAGAGGCTCTTAAAAGTGGACACTTTTTGTTTGTCCATTTACAAGAAATTGGACAATGAATCATTTCAGGAAGATGGAGCTCATCAACCTCACCGCCCTCCCTATGATACCAGTGGATGAGCACCTGGCTGTCTCGCTTGCCTCACGGAATGCAATGGTGAAGACTGTGAGGAAGGAATTAGAGGACAATCCACCCTGTATCCTTCTGGTGGTGTCACCTGCAATCAGACCAAATACACCTAACTTCAGTCATGCCCCTAAGATCTAATCAGTGCTCAGGTCTATAATGCATATTACTTACTAGCTCGTCCCTTATACATTCATTTTATTCTTTTTGTGTGTGTGTATGTGAGACGGAGTTTCATGCTGTTACCCAGGCTGGAGTGCAGTGGCACAATCTCAGTTCACTGAGACCTCTGCCTCCCAGGTTCAAGCAATTTTCCTGCCTCAGCCTCCCAAGTAGCTGGGATTACAGGCACCTGCCACCACACCCGGCTAAATTTTTTGTATTTTTAGTAGAGATGGGGTTTCACCATGTTGGCTAGGCTGGTTTTGAATTCCTGACCTCAGGTGATCCACCTGGCTCAGCCAAAGTGTTGGGATTACAGGCATGAGCCACCGCACCCAGCCACATTCCTTTTTTTTTTTTTTGAGACAGTGTCTCACTCTGTCACCCAGGCTGGAGTGCAGTGGTGCGATCTCGGCTCATTGCAACCTCCGCTTCCCAGGTTCAAGTGATTCTTCTGCCTCAGCTTCCCGAGTAGTCTGGAATTATAGGCACCCGCCATCATACCTGGCTAATTTTTTGTATTTTTAGTAGAGACAGGGTTTCACCATGTTGGCCAGGCTGGTCTTGAACTCCTGACCTCAGGTGATCCACCCACCTCGGCCTCTCAAAGTGTGGGATTACAGGCGTGAACCACCATGCCCAGCACATTCATTTTTTGAATTTGAGACTGTGAAGGATTGTTTGACTCCAGTATTTTTACTAATGTAATCAGAAGGAGCCCCAAAGGAAGAAGTTCTGGAAGTATTTGTTGAAAGAATGGGGAAGAAGAGTTTAAAAGCTCATTTAAAAAAATGGTTGCCTTCTTTCCCTTCTACCTCCGAAGGAATTATAGATGTTATTATAGCAACTAAGAAGTTGTGGTACAGCCCTCCACCCTCAGACAGATAGGCATAAAACCCAGCTTTTTCTTTTTTCTTTCTTTCTTTCTTTTTTTTTTTTTGTGAGACAGAGTCTCACTCTGTTGCCCAGGCTGGAGTGCAATGATGTCTCAGCTCACTGCAGCCTCCGCCTCTCAGATTCAAGCGATTCTTCTGCCTCAGCCTCCAAAGTATCTGGGATTACAGGTGTGAGCCACCATGCCCAGCTAATTTTTGTATTTTTAGTAGAGATGGGGTTTCACCGTGTTGGCCAGGCTAGACTCGAATTCCTGACCCCAAGTGATCCACCCACCTTGGCCTCTCAGGGTGCTGGGATTACAGCTGTGAGCCACCATGCATGATTTTTTTTTTTTTTTTTTTTTGCCACCAACTTTTTTAATTTTTTTTTTTTGAGATGGAGTTTCGCTCTCATTGCCCAGGCTGCAGTGCAATGGTGTGATCTCAGCTCACCACAACCTCAGCCTCCCGGGTTCAAGCAATTCTCCTTCCTCAGCCTTTTGAGTAGCTGGGATTACAGGCATGCACCACCATGCCTGGCTAATTTTGTATTTTAAATAGAGACGGGGTTGTTTCTCCATGTTGGTCAGGCTGATCTCAAACTCCCAACCTCAGGTGATCTACCCACCTTGGTCTCCCAAAGTGCTGGTATTACAGGCATGAGCCACCACGCTCAGCCTTTTTTTTTTTTTTTTTTTTTTGCGGATCAGGGTGACCTTGCCTCTTCTCACCTGCCAGCCCTTCTACCTGGCTCAAAATCTGCTTCTTCTGTCATCGTCCAGGCTCTACCAGCATCTTACTGCCCTGGCCTGTCTTCATTCATCCTCATCTCACTTCTGACCCTGAGTTGTATTCCACTGTCACAGAACTCTATCTCTGGAGGACCTTACAGTTTATCCAGCAAATAACCCTCTGGGGCTATAAATAACCCCAGGCCTTTCCATCTCCTGTAGAGCTTATTTGCCTTCAAACCTTGCTGCCAACAGCCAGCTGCATGTATACCACTCTCCCCTCTCACCTTCCATGCCTTTCGGAAGCCCTTCTTAAGATAAGGCAAAGTGTGATCCCATCAGAATTTGCTTCAGGATCTCATTCTGCAGAGCCGCTTTCTAATATCCCCTCTTTCTTCTTAATCTCACTCCAAACAAGTCCATTTCACCTGCTGTGAATTTGTCATGTCCCTTCTTGGTATCTTCATTTTTCAAGTATCCTCTGATTTGTAAGAACACTTGAGAGTAATGGAAGTAAGAGTGAACCTTGCTTTATGTGAAGGGAGTGAGGGATGATAGGATTATGGGACTTTTACAAAGAATATATCCTAGACCATTGAGGCTAAGACAGAAAGCAATGTAAAAGCTGAGAGGGTAGGAAGAGGGGCCATCGAGCTGAACAGATTTCAAGTGATAAACAAGGTTAAGATACCCTCTGATGCAGTAATTGTCACCTGAAAATCTCTTATAAAGAAATATTCTAAAATATGGAAACAGCTCTCCATGTGACATGTGCATCACAGCTTTATTTTTCATTTTCTTTGTTTTTTTGTTTTGTTTTGTTTTTGTTTTTTTGTTACCCAGGTTGGAGTACAGTGGTGCAGTCTCAACTCACTGCAACCTCCGCCTCCCAGGTTCAAGCGATTCTTCTGTCTCAGCCTCCTGAGTAGCTGAGACTATAGGTATGTGCCACCATGCCCGGCTACTTTTTGTATTTTTAGTAGAGACGGGGTTTCACCATATTGGCCAGGCTGGTCTCAAACTCCTGATCTCAAGTGATTTGCCCACCTCAGCCTCCCAAAGTGTTGGGATTACAGGTGTGAGCCACCATGCCTGGCACACAGCATTTTATTTTATTTTATTTTTGAGACAGAGTCTCACATTGTTGCCTGGCTGGATTGCAGCGGCGCAATCTCGGCTGACTGCAATCTCCACCTCCCAGGTTCAAGCAATTATCTTGCCTCAGCCTTCCAAGTAGCTGGGGTTACAGGCACCTGCCATCACCCCCAGCTAATGTTTTGTATTTTTAGTAGAGATGGGGTTTCACTATGTTGGCCAGGGTGGTCTTAAACTCCTGACCTTATGATCCGTCCGCCTGGTTCTCCCAAAGTGCTGGGATTACAGGCGTGAGCTATCTCGCCCTGCCAGCATTATTTATAATTGTAAAAAAGTGTAAATAACTTAATCTTCAATCTCCAAGGAACAGTTAAGTGTATTAAGGTGTTTCCTCCAAATAGATTAGTATAATGTCACTTAAAATGATTATTATGAAAATCCTTTAGCCAAAGGAAGAATGTTCCTAATAATGAATGGAAGAGAAATCAGAGTAGTAAAACACGCATACACTGAGATTATAAAATACGACAAAAATATGTATGTAAGAAATACTGGCAGGAAAGTTCCCAAGTCCTAACAGAGTTGTTAGGGTGGTGGCATCATGGATGGCTCTTTTTCACTAAAAAGCGACATATATAAAAATATGTTTCAAGGTGTCTATAATATGGTCACCTCTCATTTATAATTTGCAAAGTAACTCATTTAAAAAAAGATAAAGAAATGTGGGCTGGGTGCAGTGACTCATGCCTGTGATCCCAGCACTTTGGGAGGCTGAGGTGGGTGGATCACTTGAGACCAGGAATGTGAGATCAGCCTGGAAAACATGGCGAAACTGTGTCTCTACAGAAAATTTTAAAAATAAGCCAGGCATGGTAGTGTATGCCTGTAGTCCCAGCTACTTGGGAGGCTGAGGTGGGAGGATCAATTGAGTCTGAGAGGTCTGCTGCAGTGAGCCATGATTGCACCACTGCACTCCAGTATGGGCAACAGAGCAAGGCCCTGTCTCAAAGAAAAGGAAGAAAGAAATGTGAAAAATATGAAAGTTTGCAAAGAAAATAACTAAGGAGAGAGGTCGTGCAGACAGGGGCGGCCCTCCTCACCAGATGAGCCCCATCCTGTTATGTGTGTAATAACCACCCTGAGTTTCCTTAGCAGACTCACCTCCCAGCCTGTCTCATTGGCTCCATGCACCAGGTGAACCAAAAGATTGCTGACATGAATCTGCGTGCTGAGCCTCCAGCCAACAGCCTGGTGAGTTACCTGTGCTGGAGCTGAGGCAAAGCTTCTAACAGGGAAGGGCCCTGGGGATCATCAAGATGTCCCAGTGCCCTGGGGCCTTTCTATTTATTTGAAAACATGTTTATACAATTGAGTTCTCAAAGTTGATTTTTAAAAAAAAATTAATAAATTTTATTTTTCATTTTTATTTTTATGTATTTATTTTTGAGACAGAGTCTCACTCTGTTGCCCAGGCTGAAGTACAATGGCATTATCTCTGCTTAGTGCAACCTCCGCCTTCTGAGTTCAAGTGATTCTCCTACTTGAGCCTCTTGAGTAGCTGGGTTTACAGGTGCACACCACCATGCCCGGCTAATTTTTGTATTTTTAGTAGAGATGGGGCTTCACCATGTTGGTCAGGCTGGTCTCAAACTCCTGACCTCATGATCCACCCTCCTCTGCCTCTGAAAGTGCTGGGATTACAGACATGAGCCACCATGCCCGGCCTATTTTTTATTTTATTTATTTAGTTATTTTTTTAAAGATGGGGTTTCACCATGATGGCCAGGCTGGTCTTGAACTCCTGACCTCAGGTGATCCACCCACCTCAGCCTCCCAAAGTGCTAGGATTACAGGCATGAGCCACCGCACCTGGCCTTTATTTATTTATTTTTTATTTATTTTTATTTTTTTATTTTTTATTTTTTTGAGACGGAATCTTACTCTGTCACCAGCCTGGAGTGCAGTGGCACGATCTCAGCTTACTATAAGCTCCGCCTCCTGTGTTCAAGTGATTCTCCTGCCTCAGCCTCCCAAGTAGCTGGTACTACAGGTGCACACCACCAAGCGGACTACAGGCACATGCCACCACGCCTAGCTAATTTTTGTATTTTTTAGTAGAGACGGGTTTCACCATGTTGGCCCAGATGGTCTCAATCTCTTGACCTTGTGATCCTCCCACCTTGGCCTCCCAAAGTGCTGGGATTACAGGCATGAGCCACCACGCCCAGCCAATAAACTTTATTTTTCAGAGCAGTTTTAAGTTCACAGCAAAATCAAGCAGAAAATACAATTTTCTCATACACCCTCTGCCCCCATCCACACATAATCTCCCTTCTGTCAACATTCCGCACCATAGTGGCACATTCGTTAGAATTAATGGACCTACATTGTTACATCATCATCGCTCAACATTCAGAGTTTACAATAGGATTCACTTCTGGAGTTGTGCATTCTATGAATTTGGACAAATACATAATGACATATATCTACCATTGTAGTGTCATACAGAATAGTTTCATTGTCCTAAAAATCCTCTGTACTTTGCCTGTTCATCTCTTTATACTCCCTAACCCCTGGCAACCACTGTTGTTTTTCACTCTCTCCATAGTTGTACCTTTTCCATAATGTCATAGTTGGAATCATATAGTATGTAGCCTTTTCTCATTGGCTTCTTTCACTTAGTATGCTTTTATGTTTCCTCCACATCTTTTCATGGCTTGATGGTTCATTTCTTTTTAGTGCCAAATATTCCATTGTCTGAACATACCGTGGTTTATCTATCCACTACTCAGGGACATCTTGGTTGCTTCCAAGTTTGGGCAATTACAAATAAAACTGCTGTAAGCATCCATGTGCAGGTCTCTGTGTGGATATAAGGTTTCACTTCATGTAAGTAAATACCAAGGAGCACAATTGCTAGATCATATGGTAAGAGTATGTTTTGTAAGAAACTAGCAAACTTGGCCAGGCGCAGTGGCTCATGCCTGTAATCCCAGCATTTTGGGAGGCCAAGGCGGGCAGATCACGAGGTCAGGAGTTCAAGACGAGCCTGGCCAGCATCCTGAAACCCTGTCTCTACTAAAGATACAAAAAATTAGCTGGACGTGGTGGCACACACCTGTAATCCCAGCTACTCAGGAGGCTGAGGCAGAAGAATTGCTTGAACCTGGGAGGCAAATGTTGCAGTGAGCCGAGACCGTGCCAATGCACTCCAGCCTGGGTGATGGGGTGAGACTTCGTCTAAGAAAAAAAAAAAAAAAAAAGAAAGAAAAGAAAAGAAACCATCAAACTCTCTTCCAAAGTGGTGTTATCATTTTTCCTTCCCACCCGCAGTGAATGAGAGTTCATGTGGCTCCATATCCTCACTAGTATTTGGTGGTGTCAGTGTTCTAGATTTTGGTCATTCTAATAGGTGTATAGTGGTATCTCATTGTTGTTTTAATTTTCATTTCCCTGATGACATATATCTTTGTGTATCCTTATTTACCTACCATCTGCAGATCTTCTTTGGTGAGGTGTCTGTTCAATCTTTAGTGCCCACTCCCCATTTTTTTGAGACAGAGTCCTGCTGTGTCACCCAGGCTGGAGTACAGTGACATGATCTCAGCTCACTGCAACCTCCACTTCCCGGATTCAAGTGATTCTCCTGCCTCAGACTCCCAAGTAGCTGGGATTACAGGCATCCGCCACCACGCCCAGCTAATTTTTGTATTTTTAGTAGAGATGGGATTGCACCGTGTTGGCCAGGCTGGTCTCAACCTTCTAACCAAGGTGTTCCACCAGCCTTGGCTGGAATGGAAATAGGGCACAGCTTGCAACCTGGGCATGAGACTCAGAGGTCTGAGATCAGCAGACCTCAGTATCTGTTCATTAGTGTACATCTATTAGGCACTTCTTATACACCAAGTGCTAGGTGCCATCTACCAGGGCAGGACAGATGCTGGGGAAACCAGTCTGACTGCCAGTACTCAGAAGTCAAGGTCTGGGCACATAAAGAACCTGGCAAACTGTCCATGAGAGGGTAAACAGGGAGTCTGGGGATGAGTTCTTGTGGCAGCAGGCAGTAGGCATATGACAGACCTGACCAGCTGCCTGGGCAGAGGAGCAGGAAGGACAGGCAAGGTGTCCCTTCCCCCAGGGCATGTGGGGATCAAAGTTGCTCCTGACAGCCACGTCCTAGCACTAGTGTGCGTTTCTCTCTAGTTTCTGAACAAGAACTTAGCTTAGCAATTTTTTTTTTTTTTTTGAGTTGGAGTTTCGTTCTCGTTGCCCAGGCTGGAGTGCAGTGGTGCAATCTCGGCTCACTGCAGCCTCCACCTCCCAGGTTTAAGCGATTCTCCTGCCTCAGCCTCCCAAGTAGCTGGAATTACAGGCATGCACCACCATGCCCAGCTAATTTTGTATTTTTTACTAGAGATGGGGTTTCTCCATGTTGGTCAAGCTGGTCTCGAACTCCTGACCTCAGGTGATCAGCCCGCCTTGGCCTCCCAAAGTGCTGGGATTACAGGCATGAGCCACTGTTCCTGGCCTCGCTTAGCTCTTCTTACCAGACTCACTCCCTCAAGAGCAAGTTGCCCACCATCACAGCCTCGCCATTGACCTAGTTCTCAGCCTGTAGGTCATTCCTCTAGAAAGTCTGTCCCTACACCTTTAACTGCACAGCTAGTGTGGACACCCCTCTGTGTACTCTGTTGGCATCCTGTCCATGCTCTTGGCATCACTGATCACCCTGCAATGACCTGCTTCTCCCCTGCCAGCCTGTGAACCCTTGGAGGGCATGTATGGTATCCACTGTTCACTGTTGCATCTTTGACATTGGGCACAGCATTTGGCCTTTAGTAGATGCTCAGGAAATATTTGTGGAATGTATGATATAGTCACAAATTCTAGCTTCTCATCTGCATTTCAGTCTTCTATTTTCAGCTACCTAGAGCAGTGATCCCTGTACCTAACTAATCATCAGACTCTCCTTGGAGCTTTTTTTTTTTTTGAGACAGAGTCTCACTCCGTCACCAGGCGCCAGGCTGGAGTGCAGTGGCACGACTTTGGCTCACTGCAACCTCCCTGGTTGGGGTTCAAGCAATTCTGGTGCCTCAGCCTCCTGAGTAGCTGGGATTACAGGTGCCTGCCAGTATGCCCAGCTAATTTTTATAATTTTAGTAGAGACAGGGTTTCGCCATCTTGGCCAGGCTGGTTTCAAACTCCTAACCTCAGGTGATCCGTCCGCCTCAGCCTCCCAAAGTGCTTGGATTACAGGCATGAGCCACCGCGCCCAGCCTCCTTGGAGCTTTTTAAAAACTAAAAGAGCTCTCTGATAGTAAGTGAAAAGAACAAGGTACAGAACAGTGCGTCTGGCATGCTCCCATTTGAATGGGGATGGAACATCTCTGGAAGGGTATGCAAAAAACAAGGTTGGTTGCCTATAGGGATGGGAATTGGGCAAGGTGTAGGAGGGAGACTTTTGACTGTGTTATTTGATCTTATATCATGTAAACTGCTTATTGATTTTTAAAATTTAAGTAGAGAATTACTCAGGAGCCAGAATAAATGCATAAAAAATTCAAGAACAAATGCAGACCTAGGAAATAAATATTTCTAACATGAAGGCTTGGGAATCTGTATATTTGAATACTTCCTAAAATGCCAGTCATTGGCCCGGTTTGGGAGTTGCCTTCCTGGAGAACAGCCCCACTTGTAGGTCCTGCAGTCATGTCCGAGGCAAACTCAGCTCAATGCTGGTCTTACCACCTTTCCCCTAAAACTTGCTGTTCTTTCAACATTCAACTATCCTTTCTCCCCTCTTTCTGTACAATCTTATCCATCCTTCCAGGCCATACCAATGTCTGCCACAATGACATTGGTAAAGATCAGAGATATTGCTATATTGCTACAGTGACTCATACCCATCCAATTAATTCATCATGCCTTCAATTTCAGCTTGTTTAATTGGAGTAACAATGTTAATACATAGACTAACCCATGTGACCGCCGCCCCCACCCCACCCCCGCCCACTGGCACACACTCAGATACACACACCCCTGCACATGTGTCCAGTACCTTTCTCTTATGCAGAGCAGGGAGTGCCGATGCAAGGGTAAGATGGGGGAGGCCTGGAGAGGCATTTCCCAGTTTATCAAGCTCAAGAGTCCAATGCCACCGACACTCGTGTCCACCTCTTCCAGACAGTCCTCTGTGACTGCTCTGGCCCACATTGACCTCATTTTTTGATTCCTAATCACAGCAGTTTAGCACTTAATTATTTCGTGGATGCCGATTTGGCTCTCCAAATAGACTGTAAGTTCCTTGAGGGCAAAAACAGACTCATAGACTCATACTTCTTTGTTAATTTTGTTATCTAAGTTCATTGCTGGACTCTCGGTTGATAATTAATGCAACTTGGGCCACTAACATTCATTTTCCTTTTCTTTTCTTTTTTTTTTTTAAATGAGATGGAGTCTCACTCTGTCACCCAGGCTGGAGTGCAGTGGCATGATCTCAGCTCACCACAACCTCCACCTCCCAGATTCAAGCGATTCTCCTGCCTTAGCCTCCCAAGTAGCTGGGATTACAGGCATGCACCACCATTCCTGGCTAACTTTTGTATTTTTAGTAGAGACAGGGTTTCACCATGTTGGTCAGGCTGATCTCAAACTCCTGACCTCATGATCCACTGGCCTCAGCCTCCCAGAGTGCTGAGATTACAGACGTGAGGCACTGCACCCAGCGGACATTCATTTTTCTTTCTTTTCATGGGGGTAGGAGGACGGGGGGTGGGGAGGAGTCAGAGATCAAGAGAAGTCTCTCTTGAGAGATCAAGGGGAAATAGTAGATACCCCTTATTGAACAGCTCCTATCTGATAGCCTTTTTGCCAGTGTTTTAAAATACATTAAGTACTTTATTTTTGACCCTTATAAGGAACGTGGAAGATAGCTATTATTATCTCACTTTTACAAAGAAATTAAACAATAGCTTGTTTAATTAAACAAGCTATTGTTTAATTTCTTATTCCTGCTCTAAATCACATACTCCTAGAAGAAGGGGCAGCATGAGACAGTGGGGACACTCTGGGGAATGATATCAGTGACATTGAGGCCACCAGGACCTACCACCTATGGAAAGACAAGGTACCACAAACTTTGTTCCAGGTCTAAGAGAAAAGGCCCAGTTCCTGACCCCACCCTTCTCCAGGATTTGCATTAATCCCTAATGCCTCCTTTTTCTTGGTTTTTGAAGGCAATTGAGAGATTTGAGTTGGAGAAGAAGGCTTTAAGAGAGAAAAGTCGTGGCAGCCCAGGAGACAGAGGCAAAAATCTTTCTATTAGCCTTGTTGCTGTTTTCATGGGGTTTGGTATTGCTAGTATCTAAAACGCAACTGAGTAGGAATCACAAGTTTCAGATGAGGATATTTCTGTCTTCTTCTGAAGGAGGCTTAAATCTGACTTCTTGACATTGGGCAAGAAGGAAGGAGGAATGGTACCATTTAGACACCACCTACGTGTGACACCAGGTGCTTATATCCACATTCCCTTGTTAATTTTTTTTTTTTTTTTTTTTTTGAGATGGAGTCTCCCTCTGTCGCCCAGGCTGGAGTGCAGTGGTGTACTCTCAGCTCACTGCAACGTCTGCCTCCCAGGTTCAAGTGATTCTTTGGCCTCAGCCTCCTGAGTAGCTGGGATTACAGGCATGTGCCACCACGCCCAGCTAATTTTTGTATTTTTAGTAGTGATGGGGTTTCACCATGGTCAGGCTGGTCTCAAACTCCTGACATCAGGTGATCCACCCGCCTCGACCTTCCAAAGTGCTGGGATTACAGGCATGAGCCACCGCACCCAGGCTCCTTGTTAAATTTTTATAACATCTGGGAGGTAGGTACCATTTAATATATTTTATAGATGGGGAAACAGCCTTGGAGGGAGGGGAGTAACTTACCTAAAGTCACAGCCCGTCTGCTCCTCCTTGCTGCTTCCCTGGATCAAGTGGTCTAATCAGATAAGTCGGCAACACAGTTGGGATCTACGAGAATAGTAGGAGTGTCATTTGGCAGCTCAGGTGGAATGAAAAAGCACAGCTGTAAGCACCACACAGCTGTGGACAGACCCTGTGGTTACTCATTTATCTCTCCATTTTTTTGCAGTCAAGAGACAACGAAAATCTCAGTATTCTTGCAAGGGCTCAGAACTCAGACATGCCAGATCTTTTGTTATAAAAAGGGTAAGGGATCTCTGCTGAGTTGGTTTCTGACTGGCTTCTGCTAGGTGTGAAATAAAGATTTTATTCCTGGGGAGGAGAATACTTGGTGCCTGGGTAGTGATTATGAAGGAAAATCACAGGGTTCCTAAATCCAGAATTTCTCATGACACCCTCAAAAGGGCAGAGCCCACCCCAACCCCAGAATAGGGAGTGTTGCAGAGGTCATGTGTCTGTTTATTTTTAGAACTTAAAAGGTTTCTCGGCCGAGCACAGTGGCTCATGCCTGTAATCCCAGCACTTTGGTAGGCTGAGGCGGGTGAATCATGAGGTCAGGAGTTCAAGACCAGCCTGGCCAACGTGGTGAAACCCCATCTCTACTAAAAATACAAAAATTAGCTGGGTATAGTGGTATGCACCTGTAATCCCAGCTCCTCAGGAGGCTGAGGCAGGAGAATTGCTTGAACCGGGACCCTGGAGGCAGAGGTTGCAGTGAGCCGAGATCATTCCACTGTACTCCAGCCTGGGCTACAGAGTGAGACTCTGTCTCAAAAAAAAAAAAAAAAAAAAAAAAAGGTGTCTCCCCTTATAGATGTTCAGTTCAAGTCCAGAGCCACTGTGCCATGCAGCTGCAAGGGGCTGTCCACACTGCAGGCTCCTGTGCAGCTGCTCAGAGTCATACCCCATGCTAGTTGTACCACTGCAGAGTTGCTGCAGATACCTCAGGAAGCTAAGATTCAGGGGTGGTAAGGTGACTTGTCATAGGGTCATGCAGCTCACAGATGCCAGGCCCGACTTCCTGCTCAGTCCTCTGACTTAAGGCAGGCTCTCCCTTCTGCCTCTCCTGCAGCAATCTGGCCCCACCTCACAGACCCCAGTTCAGATCCTCCTTGACTTATTCTTTTTTTCTTTGAGATGGAATCTCTCTCTGTTGCCCAGGCTGGAGTGCAGTGGCATGATCTCGATTCACTGCAACCTCCACCCTCCAGGGTTCAAGTGATTCTCCTGTCTCAGCCTCTCAAGTAGCTGGGATTACAGACATGCAGCACCATGCCTGGCTAAATTTGTATTTTTAGTAGAGATAGGGTTTCACCCTGTTGGCCAGGCTGGTCTTGAACTACCAACCTCAAGTGATCTGCCCACCTCAGACTCCCAAAGTGCTGGGATTACAGGCATGAGCCACTGCGCCCGGCCCTTGGCTCGTTCTTTACACTGCATGAGTCTTAGGCATCCAAACTTTTAAATGCTAGGGAATCTGAAACAGTATGTTGTTCATTTCCTACTTACACTTGTTAGCCTAGGAAATTCCAAAACAGCACAAGGCCTAAGGGGGGTGTGAGTCTGCATTGGGGGGTGTGAGTCTGCATTGAAACTGTCATACAGTCCATTGATGGTGGCTGAGGTAAGTGTCCTGCACAAGGTGGCATAGCCAGCACATGGCAGACCTGACACCTGACTCCAGTCATCTGACTCAGAGTCAGTGCCACAAATCATGAGCTGTTCTTCCATTGCCAATGGCCAGAACCCAGTTAGGAAGTCATTTGGGCTATCCAGATGTTTTAGTGGGCGCCTTTGGATGGCAGTAATTTCCTCTTTTCCATATTTTTATATTTTTTATGGTCATCATGTTTTAGTTTTATCATAAAAATCGTTTAATGATACATATTAAAAACCGCAAAGATAGTAGTATCCATTGTTAGTATTTTAAGAAATGCACGCTAAATAAAGTTCCCCTTCCTTAATACTGCCTAAGTCTTAAGTAGGCTTAATTATTATTATTTATTAGTTATTATGCTAATAATGGATATTACTATCTGCAAGCTGTTCATGACAGTAATAGTAACTGGAAGTTTTCAATGAATAGTTAATTAAATTATAGCACATCTTAAGATATATCATCTTAAGTGATAATGTTTTAAATGATAATTTTGAAGACAAAACTACATGAGAATCTAAAGTAGATAAAACAGAACATAAAAATCATATATATATTATGCTTCTTAGAGCAATCGAAGTCAGCCAGACAAATCACATATGAATCATATTATGATTGAAGTTACGTATTTGCATTTGTATACATTTGCTCAAAGCCTGTTAAGGGAAAACAGAAACAATGTAGATAGTACTTTGGGAGGCTGAGGTGGGTGAATCACCTGAGGTCAAGAGTTCAAGACCAGCCTGGCCAACATGGTAAAACTCCATCTCTACTAAAAATACAAAAAAAAATATCTGAGCATGGCAGCGGGTACCTGTAATCCCAGCTACTCGGGAGGCTAAGGCAGGAGAATTGCTTGAACCTGAGAGGTGGAGGTTACAGTGAGCCGAGATCACACCACTGCACTCCAGCCTGGGTGACAGAGGAAGACTCCATCTCAAAAAAAAAAAAAAAAGCCTTCTGGCTGGAACCACCATCTTCCAGTAATTCACCAAAATGATGAACACAAAGGGAAAGAGGAGAGGCACTCGATATATGTTCTCTAGGCCTTTTAGAGAACATGGAGTTGTTCCTTTGGCCACATATATGCGAATCTATAAGAAAGGTGATATTGTAGACATCAAGGGAATGACTACTGTTCAAAAAGGAATGCCTCACAAATGTTATCATGGCAAAACTGGAAGAGTCTACTATGTTACCCAGCATGCTGTTGGCATTGTTGTAAACAAACAAGGGCAAGATTCTTGCCAAGAGAATTAATGTGCGTATTGAGCACATCAAACACTCTAAGAGCCGAGATAGCTTCCTAAAACGTGTGAAGGAAAATGATCAGAAAAAGAAAGAAGCCAAAGAGAAAGGTACCTGGGTTCAACTGAAGCGCCAGGTGAGAATTTAGTGTGTATTTCATTGGTCCTGAGAGCACTTTAAGGTTGTTTTTACACTTCACATAATTATTCCCCCTTTTTTTTTTTCCTTTAATAGCCTGCTCCACCCAGAGAAGCACACTTTGTGAGAACCAATGGGAAGGAGCCTGAGCTGCTGGAACCTATTCCCTATGAATTCATGGCATAACAGGTGTTAAAAAAAATAAAAGGCCTCTGGACTGTAAAAAATGTTTTTCTTCATTGAGTAGAAGTATGATGTCTTAATGTATTTTTTGCTGAAAGACATGAGGTAGCTTATTGCAACAAATTACTCAATTGGTTAGAAAATGGCCAGCTATTATGTATCAAATATTTGTACTGGTTTAAAGATAGGCCCTCTAAATCATCAAGGAAGAAATAGAATGTAAAAATAAGTGGAACGTAATTTATTATATTACACTTAAGCTCCAGATCCAGAGTTTGCTTTTGAATCCTAAAAAAATTGATTGTTGGCCGGGCACGGTGGTTCACACCTGTAATCCCGGCACTTTGGGAGGCCAAGGTGAGTGGATCACAAGGTCAGGTGTTTGAAACCAGCCTGACAGAGATGGTAAAACACCACCTCTATTAAAAATAGAAAAATTAGCAGGGCACAATGGCAGGTGCCTGCAATCACAGCTACTCAGGAGGCTGAGGCAGGAGATGGCTTGAACCCAGGAGGAGGAGTTTGCAGTGAGCTGAGATTGCACCACTGCACTCTAGCCTGGGAAACAGCCTCCGTCTCAAAAAAAAGATTTTTTTAAAGCATCCATTCTTTGTGTGTTGCATATTAGCTTGGAATTGCTTTGACCATGCATGGAACAGGACTCAGAAAATAGTGGTGGTAATAGCATTTGTCTTAGGCTTTTGCTCTAACAATATACCAAAGACCTGGGTAAAAAGTAGAAGCTTATGTGGTTGTTCCAGAGACTGCAAAGTCCAAAGGTAAAGGTGCTGGCAGGTTTGGTGTCTTACAAAGGTTTGACCTTCACTTACCTCTTGATAGTGCCACAGTGGGAGGTTTTTTTTTTTTTTTTTTTTTTTTTTTTTTTTTTTTTTTTTTTTTTTTTTTTTTTTTTTATTTTTTTTTTTTTTGATTTTATTTTTTTTTTTTTTTTAGTATAGACATTGTCTCTTGTGTTACCAGATTCATTGCCTA